>QGSO01000630.1:228483-265983 GCA_011037825.1 Carya cathayensis
ATATATATATATATATATATATATATATATATATATATATATATATATATATATATATACACACGATTTGTTTGAAAAAGAAAAAGAATCGTTCCATTGAAAAGATATAGAAGCAACATATATCTTCACAACGAAGGAAAGTACCAATTTAAGAATCATGACTCATCGGTTTCTAAGGAAGAAAGTATGGTCGACTTTAAAACGCTTGCTCGATCGCGGGGTTGTAATGCTGCGCAAACTAACCTTTATGAGTCACCCATCCATTCTTAACTCAAAGCTAATGCTTACTTTCAAAAGAAAAACGCCAGAATTAATGAAGGGCCAAAGTCATATAAAAAGATCTAGAAAAAAATGGATCGAAGAAAAGTTGCATACATGGGCATGCCGCAGTAGCATTTAGAAATTCATTGAAAAACGTCATGCGCATGTATGGTTCATTGAAAAACATCATGCACATGATTCAATCACTTTGATATATATGTTTATTTCAACAGATCACACTACAAGAAAAATGGGCTTTTGCGACCAATTAATAGCAACGAAAAGAGTATTAGCAACCAATTTTGATTGCTAATACTCTTTTCGTTGCTATTAATTGGTCGCAAAAATCCATTTTTCTTATAGTGTCATGATATATTTCCTCTGAAGGCCGGTTCTTGCATGTGCGATAGGGTACTGGATAATTAACATGGCATACATGAATCCTAAAATATTTAAATTTTTATTTATGCAATTAACTTATATACGCTATATATTTACATTAACTCCTAAATCTGATCGTGCATGTACAGTACTATACGTATCATTTTTTTTTGGAAAGGATGAGATATTTCTTAATTAGGAAAGGATCCTAATTCGGCTTTGATCAGGACGTACCTTTTATATGTCATTACTCAATACTCACGACTCTCACTTTCTTTGTTTGTGTTTTGATCGAATGACGTGGAAAATGAACTGTTTTACGGCAAGATTCGCATTGGAAAAAAAAAAAAATTGTAAAGCAAAATTAGATGATATTGCAGCTTCTTTAATAATTAATTGTCAAACATCACACTGAATCTGCAAATAAGCATGTAGCATAGGGCCATTGTCCCAACTTTTGTCTCCTGTATGGCCCACTCTTTCATAAGAAGGAACCCTCTCTCTTTTCTAGTTCTACAACGCATGCATGCATCTGTTTCCCTCATCATGCAGTACTATAAAATCTAAAAATGGGTTGGCAGTACGTAGGAAAGAATTGAAGTAAATTAGAAGAGGTTTTTTAATTAATTTCCATGGACAAGTTGAAGTTTGCTCGGAATGTTGTAGCCAGACTGCCTCCTGGTTTCCGGTTCCAGCCCACAGACGAAGAGCTGGTCTTCAATTACTTAAAAAACAAGGTCTTCTCATGCCCCTTGCCTGCCTCAATCATTCCTGATCAGATCAAAGTCTGGGAGTACGATCCTTGGGATTTGCCTAGTAATTCTTCATAAACCCAACTGCGCATATATGCTCTCTCTCTCTCTCTCTCTCTGTGTATATATATATATATATATATTAATATCAGTTTTGATAATCTTTAATCTCTCAGCTAGTACTGCTGTTGATTCATAAGCGTGCATGCATGCATTTAAGTTCAAACGTACAAACGCGTTAAGCACCAATAAAAAGCATTTTAGAAATGATACTTCACTTAACTGCATTAATTCATTCGTAAGCTAGCCTGGAGTCCACCTCTCACTGCCTGGAGTACATCTATAGTTCTAGCAGGGAAAGCATCACGACCGTAGCTGATCATTTCCTACCTTGACCAGGCCCACTTAGACGTAGCAGCTAGCAGTGCAGCACCATTTCCCCTTTCTTCCTTCTTTTTCATAAACTTTAATTTAATGGTAGCTTTAGCTGGTCATTTTCTTAATTGCTAGAATCAAAGTGGCATACCAACATGCTTGCACGATGATTTTAACTTTACTGATCAGTATAATATTTGTAATATGCATACTTAGGTGGTAATTGGGAGCAAGAGATGTACTTTTTCAGCCACAAGGAAGCAAAGTATCAAAACTCAAACCGAACCAAAAGAACAACCAACTCTGGTTATTGGAAGGCAACCGGCTCCGACAAAACAATCGTGTCTTCTAAAAGGGATAGTGTAATGGGTATGAAAAAGACTCTGGTTTTCTACAGAGGGAAGCCTTCCCAAGGATTTAAAAGCGATTGGATTATGCATGAATACCGACTTGTCGATTCAGGAACTACAGCTTGCATTTTATCACATGACGAGCTACAATATGACAACTCAATTACCCAAGTGAGTAATAATACTTCAATTACAATATTCTCTCTCGTCACGTACGTACGTACATGTTTGTGGCGCATGCCAAACTAATAAAATTGGGACGTTCAATTTCTTGCAGAATCCTAATTTAGATCAAGCGGAAAATTGGGTTCTCTGTCGTATATTTTCGAAGAAAGGAATTGGTGTGAAAAACAATGACGGGGTTATTAATCAGGCCTCATCGGACGACAAAGTCGAGAATTTCGGTCCTACTGTTTCTTCAAGTACTACTGATCATTTGGGTACCCAAACTGTTTCTTCAAGTTCTTCGTCATCTTCGAGTTCCCAGTAGTATCATGACTCGTGACTCGCTGATCATCAGGTTGATCTCTAATTCAAGTATGGAGTAGATTTATCATCATGTAGAAGACAGTGCTCTATTTTTCACTAATCTTGAATATTTGTCAATGCTATATATAATATATATATTTATATATATTAATTAATTACAAAAAGTAGATTTTATTGAGGAAAAAAAATCCGTAAAATCTAGTACTTAATTTCAAGGGCCGGCATTAATTAGAGTGAATATATATCAAGGTGGCGGTTGCCCTCATTGTCTACCCTTGATATTCGCAAGCCGACATCAATTAGAGTGAATATCAAGGGAGCGAAAATTAAAGCATAGGAGGCGAAGGAAGCTCAAACTCTTTCGTCAACTCCTACACGTGCCGACTGCATATATATATAGTACTACTATGTATTAATGCTCAGCTTTATGGCGAAGGTATTGATCTCAGATTCCAAACTTTACCCAAGATGTACTTGTCCAATCGAAATTCCACGCATTTAATTCATCTAAAATAACCAACGTGCTCCAAAAGGTCCGAAACCATCCCCAACAAAATAATTGCACTTACAACTTTCAACTCGAGAAGCTACTAGACTTGAATCATGTCCATCGCCTCATTTTTAAGCTTGAATCATGTCCATCGCCTCATTTCTAACTAGCATTTGTTATAGCGGCTATTAGCGTATGTGCCTCTAATGTAAAAAACGCCACTCAGCAAACCATTGCATGCACAGCACAGCATGCCATTGCACCTTCAGAAGAATTGCAACAGAATGAAAATAGTCATTGTAGAGTACAGTTGTAGATAAAATCCTCTACTGTGATGTAACAAACTATTATTCTTTGATTCCTTCTTTGATTCCCTTGTAAAGTCTATATATAGACCACTGGTTTACATAATGAGAGGTGTGGAAGAATTTTTAATTCCTTCTATTCTGTTTTCCTAACATGGTATCAAGAGCCCTTCGACTTAGCCAGTCTCTCTGATCCATAGCCACCTCTTCCTCTCCTTCCTCTCCCTCTATCCCCTCTTCCTTCTCCCATATAGTCACCACCAAACTTACTATAGAGAATTATCTTCTCTGGAAGGTTCAAATATTAGCTTAGCTATGCGGTCAGGACTTGTACTGCTATATTAATGACACTCTACCAAGTCCTTCCAAATTTCTAGCTGATACTCCTAGTCAACCCCACAAATCCAACCTTGTCTATTCTCTCTAGAAACGCACATACATGTGCTATTTTCCTCTCTCTCAGATTCCATTTTGGGTCATGTCCTTTCTTCCACCACTGCCCGAGATCTATGGAACTCCTTAGCCTCCATGTTCTCATCTCATTCCTAAGCCAAAGAATTTCAGCTTAGGTTCCAGCTTACAAATCTTTCTAAAGGTGATCAATCCATCTCAGATTATTTTGGCAAAGTACGTGTTCTTGTTGATTCCCTAGCAGCCACTAGTAATGCCATCTCTGAGAAGAAACTTGTCTCTTACCTTCTCAATGGTTTAGGTCCCTCCTACGAGTCTTTCTTAACCTCTGTCACCACAAAATTCGAACCATTGACCTCTCAAGAGCTATATCAGCTTCTTCTAATCCATGAAAGTCGCGTCTCTCATACTGCCAAAATCAATACAACTTCACTTGATTTTTCTACTAATTTCAGCTTAGCAAACTCTTATTGTGGTCATGGCTCTTCTCACAACGGCAGATAAGGTCGTGGCCGAGGACGAACATCGTCCAATCCTTGTGGAGGTAGATCCTTCTCTCCTAACAATGGAACCCAACAAACTAGCATGCAACGACCTATTTGTCAAGTCTGTAACAAGCATGGACATGTTGCAGTTCAATGCGGGCACAGGTTTAATCACTCCTATTAGTTTGAATCTTCAACCAATTTCTCTGGTTCGAATAATTTCTCTACTTATTATACTGCTCCAAGTTCACCCTCAGATAACATATGGTACCTTGACTCAGCAGCAACCCTCACATCACAAACGATCTGTCTAACTTGAATTTGTCCTCAAAGTAGTACACTGGTAGTGAGACCATTCGAGTTGGAGATGGCACGGGTCTCCCAATTCACAATCACGGTGAATCCTCTTAATCTACTTCCTCCTCTCCATTTCTTCTTCGCAATTTACTTCATTTCCCTTCCATCACAAAGAACCTCATATCTATTCTTCATTTTTGTATGGATAATAATTGCGTTTTTGAGTTTCACTTGTCTCACTTATCTATGAAGGATTCACTGTCCAAGAAAACTCTTCTCAGTAGTCCAATCCGTGACGGCCTCTATGTGTTTCTAGTCAACAACACTTCCTCTCCCACCGCCAATGTCAGTGATGAAAACCTCACTTGCTCAATGGCACCATGTGTTTCTAGTCAACATCAATTCCTTTCCCACCACCAATGTTAGCGAGAAAACCTCACTTGCTCAATGGCACCGTCGGATGGGTCACCCTTCCCTAGAATGTATATCTCACAAGATGTCACATTTCTTGAGTCTTTTTTTCCGTCTTACACATACACGGCCCACCATTCCCTCTCACACTCCCATTCAGCTTCAGATTGCTTTTTTCATTTTTCCAACATCAATTTTAGGCCCTTTTGCTACTTCGTCTACATCTGATCCAAACTCATCTTCACCCACACATTGCCTCGTTGGCCCAAGCCCACTGTCTCCTTCACAAATATCTTCTACACCCCCTTCTTCAACCTCCTGACTCTCAAATCCATCAAACACTTTATTTGCTTCTCCTCAAACTTCGTCCCCTCCAATACTCGTTCCACCGAGGTCTCCTATCATCACCAAAGCCCAAACTCAATCCTCTCATCCAAAAATCTTCATTAATGGTACCATGCTCTATCCACCTTGATAGTGTCTCACTACCAGTCTAACTACTCTAGATGATCGTTCAAGTTATTCAGTGGCCTCCAAATATTCTGATTGGTGTCATGCCATGCAAACAGAATATAGTGCCTTACTTCAAAACAATACCTGGACTCTGGTCTCTCCTCCACCCAATTCCATCATCCTCAGTTGCCGATGGGTCTATCATAGCAAAACTAATGCTGATGGCTCTTTTCAAAGATGGAAAGCCAAATTAGTTGCCAAAGGCTTTCATCAACAGCTCGACATAGACTACCACGAAACTTTTAGTCCCGTGGTCAAGCCAACAATAATTAGACTAATTCTCTCCATTGCAGTCTCTCATGGCTGGCCTATGCACTAACTAGACTTTGAAAATGCTTTCTTACATGGTACTCCAACTAATGAAGTTTTCATGTAGCAGCCTCAAGGCTTTGTGAGTTCTGCTCATCTAGAATTTGTGCACAAACTTAACAAGGCTATCTACGGCCTTAAGCAGGTGCAGAGAGCTTGGTTTGCTCAACTTAGCTTGTGGTTAACTGAGTATGGTTTTTGTGCCTCTAAAGCTAGCCCTTCTCTCTTTATACTCGGTGATGGTGATACTCGTGTTTTTCTTCTTGTTTATGTTGATGACATTTTCATCACAGCTTCAAATTCCTCTGTCATCAATACCTTAATTCATGATATGAGCATTACCTTTCCGGTTCGTGACTTAGGCAAACTTTCATTTTTTCTGGATCTCGAAATTGATTACACATCAGATGGTGTATTACTTCCTCAAAGGAAATACATCAAGCATCTTCTTACAAGCAGCAACATGCTGCAAGCCAAATCTATGACCTCCCCAATGGCCCCATCTGTTAAGCTCTCCAAATTTGACTCCCTTGACTTTGATGATCATACTCTGTATTGTAGCTTGGTTGGAGGCCTTCAATACCTCTCATTAACTAGGCACGATATCTCATTTGCAGTAAACAAAATTTTTCAATTTATGCACACACCAAAACTCACTCACTGGAGTGCACTGAAAAAAGTTTAAGGTACCTTAAAGGTACCAAGAGGTCCAGGAAGTTAGCTCTTGTCACTTAAAATCGTCTTCCAACCACATAATATATATACTCCAAAACTCTCTATCAAACATATGCTCAATGTTTCACATCAGCTACTCAAGTATAATTAATCTAAGACATCACAAAGTCTCAAAACATCCCAATAACCCATGTCAACATAACAAAAAAAATCTATTGAATACAATTCTCTAGTAATCAAAGTACCTCTTTGTACTTAGTCCACTATACTCACATAGTCATTCCCATGCTTCTTATTCTTGATCCTCATTTGAAACATCTAAAACACCTGAAAATATTGTGGAGATAAAGAGTGAGTTATCAGTAACTCAGTAAGTAGAGAATATATAATAGTATGTAAACATGAGCCTTTTCACAGAGTTCATAATGTAGAACAAAACATTTTAGCTTCTTCAAAATGCTGATCCAAAAATATGTTATTAAAATATCAGAGCAACTGTTCAAAATGTTCATAGTCAGAATCTTTTGATATAGTATAACTGAACATCATCATCTTATTATATTATATCAGATCAGAACAGAGGCCATATTTAATCTCCTTGGTAGGGTTGTGTTATCCCCGATAACCAAATCAGGTAGTATCAGAATGTGAATCTTTCCCTTATTCATTCTTGGAGCCACGAGTGTGCGCATAGGAAAGACCACGCAGAAAAATCACCCTGTTTCTAAAGTGGGTGCACTCAGAAACAGAGATGTTGGTAGCAACCTTATAACAGAGGTCACAATTTAACACATGTTTGTGACTTAGGTCAAACACACTAAATCTGGAATTCTCATGAAGTAAACCTCAAATAAAAAAAATTATATGCTTCATAGTCAAGTCCTAAACCTGATCCTATAATATAACCTAAAATCGTATTGCAAAAGTTCCATAAAAACATTAAGCAAACCGGAAGGCTTCAATATTGAACCATAACCAAACCTTTGCATGTAAAACATGCTTCCAACAATTATTAAAACCAACTCTCTTCAAAAACAGGTCTTAACACAAAAATAAAAGCCTCAAGGACATCATATATGAATTTCAGGAGTAATGGACTAAGTTTCTAGAACCAAGAAGTATCAAAACCTCAAAACACAAACTATTTTGTATGTTTCAGTTGTGACCTCAAAGAAAATGGGTATAACTCTTCAATAAAAAAAATGCTAAAATGCTTTGATCAACTTGTAACTTGCATCAAATGTGTTAGCATTTCATGATATCAATATCAAGTCCTAACTTAAACAAAAGTCAGCACAACACCGCAATATCACAACATCAAAACAATAACCCAATATGACATTTGCATGCTTAAACCACGTATCACCAATAAATACTCTCAAAAAAACTACACAAAATGCATCCCTAAAAGTAGAATCAAAGAGAAACAATTAGTATGAAGGAAGTTTCTTGATAATCAACCTACAAAGGCCTTCAAAAATTCAAGTAAGAACAACCAGAAACCTCAACTCGAGTTCTCTCTAAGAAAGTGAATGGAAAGTAACCAAAGGGTAAAGAGAAATCCATGAATGACTTATATAGGATTAGAGAGCTGAAGGAGGATGGCTAAATGACCACTTGATGGAGGTTTTATTAACCAAAACTAGGGGTAAAACCGTGGGTAATACAGCCCATGGTATCGGCTGGTTGCTCCCAAGAGATGTGGAGTGGTTTATGGTTGCTTTTGGTCTCCTATCAAGGCACTATTTTGGCTGACAAGTCAACCATAGGGCTTCCTAGGGTGGTGGGGGGAAACTTGCTTAAGAAGCTTGCCTTGGTGGTGGCTTTTTTATGGGCATCAATGGGCCTTACCAAATAGGCCTTGCTTTAGGGTTTAAAGAGGGTTTGTTTGGGGTTTTGGTTTCTAGCAAGCCCAATTCTAAATTTTTTTGGTCCAATGAAATTACCAAGGTATAAAAGAATGAATGAGGATGTAATATTTTGACTTTTATTAGTTAATAGCATGTGAAAATAATTTAATCAAGTAATTAATCACTTAAACTAAAACCAGCCACAATAGGGCTTGAAATCAAGTTTAAGGTTTCGGCCCTCATCATAGGTTTAGGGCTTCTGTTGGATCTTAAAGGTCTAGGGTTTCACTAGAGTTAAAACCCTCTTTTGGTTGGCCAAAAAGTATTTGGTTAAATAGAATAGTGTTTAGCTTAGGTGATATAATTGCATGGCTTAATTTACCCTCCTTTCTTTACATCTCCATCTCATGGTTCCTATTCACTAAGAGTAACTAGAATCTTGCCAAGTGTCCACTAAAAACTCCTCAAGGTAGTTTTGTACATTCTGATGGCAATTTAACAACTGTTTGAAACAGATGCACGTGGCACTATCTTGGGTATTATTATTCACTCGAGAAACTGTGAAAATTATTATTACACCATAAAATCTTAAATAATTATAGGAATCTAGTGGTGCAGTTCTTTTCACAAAATTTAATGTCTAAGTACCTCAAACAAATAAAAAGGTACATGCAGGAAACATATTATTGCACTGTAAAATTCTAAATAATCATCTAAGCCTAATGGTGCAATTAGTTTCACCAACTTATATTCCTAAATCCCTCAAAAAATTCAAAAGAAAATTTCATCTCTTAGCAGATTGGGATCCGATTATGTTACTGATTAAAACCTTGTTCATAGCTCGAATCATGAAGTCCTTTAAGGAATTCATGACAATCCTAGTGACTAAAGAAATTCTTTCCTTTGAATTATTTTCGGGCCCTCACATCATGTCAGGTGTTGGTCATTCTCATATTGGTCATGTAGCATTTCAATTGAACAATGTGCTTGTTGTCCCTGAAATTCAAAAGGAGCTCCTTTTCGTTTCACAATTTACCAATGCTTATGATTGTTGTCTTTCGTTCTACCCATGGAGATTTATTATCAAGGATTTGAAGACCAACCTAGTGATACATAAAGGTTCTATGGTGGATGGCTTATACCCAATATCTTCCAAGCATCCTTAGCACACTCCGGTTGGGTTTACACGAATGACAAAGCCATTAGGAAACTTTTGGCATGCACGATTAGGCCATCTTAATTCCAACATTCTTCACTTATTATTTCAATGTTTACCATGTTTAAATAAAACTGTTTCCTTTTGTGAGAGTTGTAATTTGGGAAAATCAACCAAGTTATCTTTTCAATCTCGTGGTGTTTATGCTCACACTTTTATTCATACTCTCCACATTGATGGTTGGGGCCCTGTGGCCCCTGCCTCTATTCCCTGATTTGATGGTTTTCGGTTCTATCTTGTCATAGTTGATGAATACTCTAATTATGTTTGACAATTCCCTATGGCTTGAAAATCATATGTGACTCACCTATTCCCTAACTTTCTTATAGTGATGGAAAATCAATTTCACACTTGTGTTAAAACTGTTCAAAGTGATGGTAGTGGTGAGTAAGTTAATCAAATTTTAAGCAAGTATTTCCTCTCAAAATGTATTTTGCATTGTCTTTCTTGCCCTGAGACGCCTGAGCATAATAGCGTAGTCGAGCATTGCCATCGCCATATTGTTGAAACATGGCTTGTCTTAATGGCTTACTCTTCTATGCCATCAAAATTCTAGACAACAACATTTCACACAATAGTCTTTCTAATCAACAAATTTCCTACTCCTATACTCAAGGGCAGGTGCCACCAAGCTCCTTCATATATGCATTTGAGAACCTTTGGCTATGTGTGCTATCCTTATTTAAACCCTTTTGGTCACCCTAAGCTCGAATATAAGTCTCGCAAATCTACTTTTCTTGGTTATTCTTCTCATCACCATCATTTCTTTTGTAAATGTGCTATCTAAGTGCTTGTTGCTCCAGGTAAATTTGTCCCCTCTGAACTCCATATCGAATAAAGCACTTTCGATTAGAGCTTCTCTGAATTGTTCAATTAGTCTTTCATCCCTTAAGTTGCCTCCACTTTTTTTAGATTGAGAGGGGATTTCATTGAAGTTAATAAACACCAAGACTCATGTCTTCTTCCTATCTTAGAATGTCCATAGAAGCCCATTAGTATCCACTTCAATTTTAGTTCTTCATGATACACCCATACACTTATATGCCCCTATGAGTAGCTCAACAGCTCCACCTCCTCTTCATATCTCCAAAGCATTGCTAACTCCCCTTTCTTCCCACTGGATCAACAACCAAACACCCTTCAAATTTTAACCTCATTTTTACCTTTTCCATTTCACTTGATCTAAGTTTTGTCTCCATAAGGAACACAATTTTGGGCTTCTTTTCCTCCACCATCAGGTACAAGTCTTGAGCTGTCTGGGAGTTCTCAAGCCATGTCAGTTCTAGCTTAAGCAACTCATGGGGACTGGAGGGGCTGTCTCCCAGCCTCTACCATATCAAGTATACATGTCTCTCCCTCTATCCCCTCATCTTTCCTCTATTTGCTTCTCCTTTCACTCCCTCCTGCTTGCGCTTCTATGTCCTCTATCACACGTTTCAAGCCCAAACTCAGATTAGGCAACATATCTGAGTTGGACTGCTCATAAGCCCTCTTCTTCCACTTTCCCTTTTTTTCTGGTCATTCTCATTGGGTCTTGCTACATCCCCACCCATAGGAACATCCCCTCCTATATCTTCCTTTCCTTTAGTCCCAGCTATCTTCTCCTCTTTTTTTTGACAGAGCCTCCCTCATCGTTTCTTGGCTCTACATTAACTTCAAACACTTCCTTCACTTTAGATCTTACAACGATACCCGTACTCTACTCTTCCGAGTTCCTCGATTGGGTCTCCCTTAGACTACTAGTATCATGCACCTCCTCCTCACCTCTCATCCTCGATCTCACTGGCTTTCTATATATTTTTTGCAAGGCTCTCAACCAAGGACCATATTGCCCTTACGATCCAGGACCTCCACCAGAACATCCTTGAGGTTGATGCATAATCCTTCTACATTTGAAACACAATTTCGGCAATTTCTCATAAGAGAAGGGAACCCACATACTCTTCCCTTGAATGTTCACCATTCTACCTCGCGCTACCACCTTGCTCAAGTCACATTCCACCCTCAGCCTTAGGCTGCATCCCCACCTTGACCCATCTTCCTGGGTATTGACTTCTATAACCTTGCCTATTGACCCTTCGATTTGTTCTTCTAGGCTCCCATTCATACATGCCAATGGCAGGTTGTGCATTTGCACCCAGAATAGATCATGATTGAACTTCATTAAGTGCGGTTGGTTTAGACCATCAAACATCTTCTAGACAAATAACCAGGGCCTACCTCGCATCACCCTGTTCTTATCTTCCTAATTTGCAAATGTGATAATGAAGCAATTCGTTCTGAACTCATGGGACAGAATAGGCTTCTTCACCCTCTAGATACTCTCCATCAATCTCCGAATGACTTCTTTCCCAATTGTTCGATTCGATACTATCTTGCACACTAAACTTCTATTTGCTTTCTTGCCCATTTCATTCCCAAGAGACTAATATCAATTGGATCGTTCTCTTCATCATTCAATTGTAATTGATCCCAAACCATCCCTAGATCCTCCATTCCCCTCAACCTACCACTGTGAGATCAAGGACTAGTGCCTCCTATTTCCAATGAAGTAGGCTCAGACTTCTTACTCCTCCTCCTGCTTAAAGCGTTTGGCATGGAGAGCAGACTCAATTATATCATGTTATATTCTTGACTGTTTGATAGCCTATTATGTTGCCTAGCATAGTAGCTTAATTAATTGCAGAAATTAACCTTCATGCTCGAACATTGTCTAGTCTTTGTATTCTAATGTTCAGTTTTTATATTGGAATGTTACTTAAAGCATCATAGTTCACATTCAATTATATCATGATTAGGCTCATACGTTCGAAGTATCATGACACTCAAACCTACACTTTGTGACGAAAGTCAACTGTCACCGAAATATAATTTTGTAATGATTCCTTAGTAAACCATGGCTGGTACTCTGAGTTTACTGTGAGTCGGAAGACGAGTTCTTCCGTCACATAAAACTTCTTATAATGCAGGTTTGTTGACTTTTTGTCAGTTTGTCCGTCACAAAAATCCCATCACGTACGTTATACGTAGCACCTCTAAAAAACAAATTTGAGATACCTACAAAATATTTGGTCTTGGATCGATTCGATGTTGCCTCATAATTCGTCGAAGAAAGTTGGGTGTGATCCAACAGTATTTTATAAGAATGGTATTTAAAGAAGAGAGTACTTTTATCAACTATCAACCAATATTTTTGGCCGAGGTGTACATTAGTAAAGAGAGACAATATATATGTGTTTGCAATGTTTATCCTTCCAATACATAGAAGGATCCACAAAAAGTAATTAAGCAAGTTTATATTAATGAACAGGAAAAACATATCCTAGAACGAATGCTATGTACATGCATGTATTGAAATGGCGATGGAACCATTCATGCTAGTCATGCATGGCAACTTGCATTGCTAATTATATAAGGATCTACAAACTGAAAGTAATATAAATGACAAAGATGCATATATATGAGTGTGTGTGTGTGTGTGTGAGTTTTCGATTGGGATCGAAAGTATTAATAGTTGATGATGAGCTTGATCTTGTGCTTAGTCCTCCATATATATACCTCATGCAAGACTAAATGAATCAAAATTTGACATGAGAGGTTCGATCTACTTAATTAACTAAGTATTAGCATAACTACGTACATTCTGTTAGCTAGGGTTATGAAAACTTGGAATTAAAGACCAATAATTTGGTCCGGATCCTATGTTTCTAGTTCTTAACCGAACATGCAAGGTTCTATATTATATATATATATATATAATATATGATCAAGCGGATAAGTTAAGCTGGCTTCTAACCAATTAATTTGTTAAAGATGAGCTAGCATGCATATCCTGACAAACACAGCTGCGCCATATATAGAGGTTGCATTACTATCTTTGTAGGGTTAATCAGGATATTGAATAATTAAGCAAATATTGAATCTTTCCATTCACAACTAATTAAATCCAGGCATGCAGAAGATTTCTAGTCATCATGAGTGATTAAAGGCTGAATTGAAACCCTACTAACTAATTTTGCTATTAATAACTTCCAACATCCGTAATAAACAGATTGTATACCATATGGATCTATATTTGATTCTTTCTAAAATTGCTATTTATTGCAAACCCGCCTCTGAATCCTATTTTAAACTTCTAAAACTCTAACCTATAATTTTTAAACAATCAATCTCTTCTACTTTTGTTCTCCATTGATGGGGTCTGGGAGTTCGAAGCTCACCCCAGAAGGAGATGCAGTGCCTGCTAAAATTCGCCCCGCTATACATCGTTGGTTTGAGGATATACGGAGACGTAAAAATGAAAACATGTCCAAGAAAGAACTCCTTAAAGATGCTACGGAAGAGGATGAAAGTTCCAGGCCTCATTCTTTGCATGACATAGAGAGGAAGAGCTCATCTTCATCCTATGAAAGTATAGCATCTTCAATGCCAGCACCGATCGTAGAAGATAAGTCCATTGTGGCATCTGGGCCTTTGGAATCTGAAGAAACAAAACTGCCCGAGGAGCATAAAAATGCAGGGTTATGCGGAAAACAGGATGATAAAAAAGATAGTAAAGAAGAAGAAGATGAAGAAAAGAAACAGAGTACGGTGGTTGTAGAGAAAGTCGTTGCGGTTGTGGAGGATCACGAAACAGTGGAAGAGGAAGAAGATGAAGAAGAAGAAGAAGAAGAAGATGAAAAGGGTGACTATGTTTGCCTTGGATCGCCAAGTTTCAGGGTATATTGCGTCCAGGCAGCAGAAGATAACGAGGAAGAGAGTGAGTATACTTGAATCTTACGTAGCTAACTCTTTATACATTCACACACACAACACAAGTATATATATATATATATATAATTTGGTAGGCAATATAAACCTATTTTACAATGCATGCAGGTAAGAAAGGCAGCAGCAAGCACAAAAATTCAACCAGTGGTGATAGTACCGCTGAAAGTTGTTCTGATCATGAGGTACGTGCATGTGTATAATTAAAGAACTGTTCTCTTTCTGTCCCCAGAATTGTACTTTTAGGAGGTTGCAATCATATATATTATGTAATAATTATGAAGTGGTTTAGGGACAAGAAAAAAAGACAAAGAAGAAAGGAAACAGAGCAAGAAGCAGATTGACGAGAGCCATCCGTAAGGGCGGACCAGCAGTAAAGAATTTGCTCATATCGGCATCGTGTTACCACCCAAGTTGCTCTGGTGGGGACAGAACTCGTCTTCTTGAAGAAAAAGCAGAAGCTTGATTATCCTAGAAATAACTAATTCATGTAGCCTTGCCGATTTCTTCATGCTTCTTTTACTGGCTCCATTGTCTTTTCTGGATCGATTTTAATTTGTTATATTTGTAGTGATAGGATGTAACATTATTATATTTATTCTTTGTGTTTTGATATTTATGCTTCATTAATTTTTAGTAATAGCTTGCTAGCTTCATTACCATCATATCATCAAAATCGTTTCCGATTATTTCTCATCAATATTTGCTTCTTTTCCTGCTCACTTAAAAAAAAAAAAAAAAACTAGTTTATATTCAAATGAAACGTAAGGTTTGTTTCATTTGTGTGAGAAGAATAGTTTCTAATCTAAAAAAAGTGTTTAGTAACAAAAACTCTATATATAATTATTTTTACGTACTCTTTTACAAACTCCCTTAATGTGATTAGTTGCATCATTTTCTTTTAATATAAAATAATTAGTTTGACCAATTATATTAATAAAATACATAATAGATACATCAAATTTACTGTATATTACAGTAAACCCTTACCCTTTTTTGACTATTTCCATCTCTCCCGATTACACCGTCTTTTCTTAACCTCTATCCGAAGCCTTGAAGCACTCCTTCCCATCAGTCATTTGTCCCTCCGATCGAGAGATTGATCCCTGTAGCTATACGATAGTCTTTGGCTTCTCCTAGTATACGATAGGTTTACATGCATACCTTATGCCCTTTTTTTTAAACCATTTTGTAAATATGGGTTGTGATTGAATTGTGTTTTTGAGTTAAATTTAGGGTTGTAAAGTTTTAACTTTTGTAAGGTAAATTTGTAAAAACAGGATTGTAAAATATTTATGAATTTGGGGTTGTAATTTTGATGGTTTACGTATTAAATTCAAATCGAATGTCCATATTGGAAATCAAAGAGAAGGATTATATTCCTACAAACTTTGTTCGA
Organism: Carya cathayensis; assembly: GCA_011037825.1. Classification (NCBI taxonomy): domain Eukaryota; kingdom Viridiplantae; phylum Streptophyta; class Magnoliopsida; order Fagales; family Juglandaceae; genus Carya; species Carya cathayensis. The sequence continues at coordinate 244,220 of QGSO01000630.1, forward strand.
ACGGTTTATTATCCATTCAAATGATGATAAATTTATTCAAACATAATAGTATGTGTTTGAGTGATCAAACATGCATGTAGATTGTTCGAATGTATTACTAATACATTCGAACTGGAGTGAAGATTTTATTTTCACTTGAATGGATTTGGGTTGCTCAGAAAATGTGCTCGAATGATAATGATTAATAATTATCATTCGAATGGTAATCACTGATATAGTAAATGACAAATTTTGAACGAGAAAACTACATTTAAAAATTATAATGAAAACATCACAATTGTTCAAATGTTGCATTAAGTCAAAATAATTCAAAAGACATAATGTAGGAAAATTAATTCTAAGTTGGTGGTGGCACAAAGTTCTGAGACATCATTAACTGCATCTGTTCGAACATTTTTTGGGATTGAATTTCCATCTCCCTCCGCATGTCTTGTTGTAATCACGCCTTCATATCCACTGCCTGATATAAATGATCCTCCAACTCTCGTTGGTTAAGACTTCAATTGTTCGGTCTTTAGCCTTACTTCCTCTAAGTCTCTAGAGTTATCATTCAATCTGCTTTGAGAAGTGGATGAGGCTGAGTAGGAAGATTGTGTGGCTTATTAGGTCATACCATTGATAAATGTTATAAGATTCATGGGTATCCACTTGAATACAAAGCACAGCGTCGGAACCCTATTGTCAATCAGACCACTACTAGCCATTCAATTTTTGATTCAGTTTAACTCAAAATTTTCCATTTTCTCAAGAGCAATGTCAACAACTCCTTACATTTCTTCAAAATCAACCTAACATTTCTTTTGTGAATCAAGCAGGTACAATATTGGCACCATCTAATTCATTTGTACCATCTATTTCATCTCTTCCTTCATATTCAAGTATTTCTAATATTACTGCCTCTTCAATTTTTTCCAATATTAATAGAACTATCATTCAATCCCAATCTTGGATCCTTGATTCTAGGGCAACTGACCATATGATTGGTTCCCTATCTCTTTTCTCTTCCATAAAATTATTTGCAAACATTTATGTGAAATTAACTAATGGGTCTTTTACTCAAGTCACACATATTGGCAAAGTTAGACTCTCTAATTCTTTCGTTCTAACTTATGTTCTATATGTTCCAGCTTTTACATTCAATATCATTTTAGTTAGCAAATTAATTTCACAGTTATCTATGATGCCCACAAATTTCACTTGGGATCGGATAGACATTTGAGTTTCGAGACATGCAATACAAGATTACATGCCCTCGTTCATCACATATAAGATACAATGTTCCTGACATGCATCTAGTAATATTCAATATTCGCATTAGATAATTTTTTTCTTTAGTAATATTAAGCACTAAAATGAAAATATCACAAATATTTAAAGCATACTTCATACATAAATATATACTAAACAACTATAATCACAACACTGTCCAAAATTGTTGTGATCAAAGAGTGCTAAAGATTCAACTCCATAAGTAGAAGTAGTAAACCGAGTTAGCTACTATACTATCATTGACATCACATAGTTGCTTAGTCGACCGTGTCCAGTTGGTCATTTTTTGGTTCTTCATCAAATCCTATAACAACATCTACCATTCAAGAGGGAATGGTAGTTAAGATTGCCACAATGAAATTTGATTACAAATCTTAGTAAGTTAATAGAAAATCTCCATACAATTTAAGAATGCATGCATAGCAGTAAAAGCATGAACGCATAATCAAATTCATAAGTAAGCATCGCATAACTTGACATAAAACATATCATAACTTGCATAACTGAACATAGCATAATCGATATAACGTGAACTGAAATGTAAACTGAACTTGACTTGGCATGAACTTGATCTGAGATTTGACCTAACATGAACTTGATTTGAGACTCGACTTAACATGAACTTGATCTGAGACTTGACTTAACATGAACTTGATCTGTGATTGAACATGAACTTAGAATCTTATTCCTTAACTGATTAAACTTAACCTTAACATGAACGTAGCCTTGAACATAACATAATGATTATAGTACAACAGATTTTTACTCCTTTACCATAGTACTCGACAGAGCAGAGACTTGACTACAGTACCAGGCAGTGCATATCATCCTTGATCGTAGTATAGTTTAACAAATAACATAAACTTGGAAACTCATTCAATTACTGAATAAACATGACCATATGGGTATTACATGGGTCCCCTAGAGCCTTGAGTCAATGTCGATTACTACATCACAACACAAGTATTTGTACTAGATGTGAGTACGTTAACACATGTGCCACATTTAATGTGGATCCCATGTATTCTATGCGTTACAATTGATGTGTCTCACATACTGTATGTGCCATAATTGCTATGAACACACGTATTTTAAAATATGGCTCCATCAGCATTAGTGTTTGGTGCACTCCGGTGACCAGTTACTTGGGCCCCATTCGAAACTTATTGACCATACTTCATCAATCCAAAGAGTTTTATACCTATTTAGACACTCCAGAATGAACAAAGGACACTGCATTTGAGATGAAATGTGACTTGAATACGAAATGATAGAAGCCCTAATGTAACATAACATGACTTGAACATAAATCGAAAAACATGACATACTTGAGATAGAAATATTTTGTAACATGATACAACATATAATAGACATTATTTCGTAACATGACATAACATGTAACATACAATATTTCATAACGTGGCAAACTTGCAATAGTGAACATTACATGACATGACATTCATGTAACAAATGACATACTTAACATGACATACTTGGAATGTATATTTGTGTATGATAGAATATATTGCATAACAGATGGATAATTTGTAACAGAATAAATTATGTGTAACATATGAATATGTAATGACTTGGCATGCAATATATGATAACATATATATATATAAACTGTAGTTCCTTTACTCGTCATCCATACACATTAAACTAATAATAAGTTAAAAGATATCTTATCTCGATTTCTGCATTTCTACGAAAAACTCAAGTGCGACCATGAGAAACTGAAAGTAGTGATTCTATAATTTAGAAGTTAATCTCTAAGAATTAGAAATATGAAAAAAATACTAAGTTAGAGTAAAATTAACATTTTACCCCCTACATGTGAAAAAATGACTATTTTACCTATAACTTAAGGATTTTGCATCCTAACTCAAAATATTACCAAAATTTAGATACCTGAAATTAATCTAAAATGTAATTGTAATGCATATTTAATAGAAGTTTAAAGAAACAACAAAAATAACTTACATAGAATAAAATAAACAACAAATAGAATGCCCAACTTTTAATCCAAAAATACCAAGAATGCACTATAAACTCTAAATTGAAATTAAATAAAAAGTAGGGAATAAAAAGATCAAGCCAAATGAATGGAGATGGAGATTGAAAGCAGTGGAAAAGGCTAGACTGTAGCAGCAATTGGACCCCTCAAGGAGTTCTTCAATGGCACTGCAGCGTAAATGAAACTGATTGTATGAAAAGAGGGTAAGCGGCATTGAATATAACCAAGAGAATAATAAGGTGTGGCTGAAAAATGCCCAAAGAGGAAAAATGTCTATGCGGCGCTGAATGAATCCAGAGGAATATATTTTGCCGTCCCCGAGGTCAAAGACTCAAAGCTCCCAATCCAATTACGTTGATGCGTGAATTTGTCCAATAGGAAAATACAATATGTTGTTGAGTCAAAGTCCCCATAGGATAATGGTTGCCGTCCAAGTCTTAGAGTCCTACTCAAATCCCAATTGAAATTCTACCCGTGCCTTTTTGCTTTTTGACTTTTTTGACTTTTCTCATTTCTAATTCGTGTATTCCTTGGACCTAAAAAAATTGGAAATAAAAAAAATAAAATAAAATAAAAAGAAAGAATAGAATATCAAAATTGTGTTATGCATGTAAAAAACTATTACCCAATTAAATTAAAAATTATAAAATTAAGCATAAAATCATGATATTAACCAATTTAAATTACAACTCCGATTTATGCATCTTAATCATTTTTCTATCTAAAAGTAATAATAATGTAATGAAAGAATTAAAATATATTGGTTCTAAATGTATAAAAATATGCAATATTTCAGCTCAATCAATACCTTATGTAAATTTTGTACTAAACTCAAGTATCAATTCAAAAAATTTTAAAACTCCTCACAACTATGAAAACCCCATTGGGGTCGAAACTCACATAGGCTATTTCTCTTGATTTTTGTTGCAATTCTTCTTAATTTCAAAACCAATGATTAAACTAAAAATTTTCTTCTAATATACTTATTACATATTCCTAAGAATAATCATGTTTTGAATCATGAACAAAAGTCATCAACATGACTAAAACAATACTTGGAATTTCGATTTCTTTCTAAATTCAAAAACAGATTTCTGTTTCTAAACAAGTTTTGATCAATCTCTTGATTGATGACCTAAAAAGATGTGATCATCAAATCAAAACATCACATAGTTTAAAAATGTGTCCTAAAATAGATCTCAACTTCAAACTCAAGATTGCATGGTTAAAAATAACAAAAACATGAATTTAGCCAAGAGCATCAATACTTTGGCCTAATCGAATATCCTCTTACATAAAAATTCATATCTTTGAAAACTAACATCAAATATCTTCAAACTAACATCCTAACATGTACATAAGAGGCTAAGGATCCTCAAATAAAAATTTCAAAACCATTGGGATAAGTGTAAATCACAAAAGATCCAAACTTTCTTAAAGCAAAAACTGTTTTTTCTCTTCCAGTTTCTAAGTTTCTAGATTTAAGAAAATATTTCAACTAAACCTTTAATCATGTAACAAATCCTAGACCAATAATCATATACACATGTTAAAATTACTTCATAAAAATTTAGGACCAAGATTTATCCATTATCTTGGTCAAAAACTCCAAAACATAACACTCTTCAGTTTATTGCCTAGAATGACCTTTCTAGGGTTTAAACAATTTTTTACCAACTAAATGATCTTCAAATGAAACATATAAGATAGTCACATAAACTAGACTAAAAAAGGAACAACGTTCATGAAGGAAACTTTGTACGTGAGAAAACACTTAGAAAAGCTTCAAATCAAGCATGCAAAAGAATTGAGAAAATTTGCACAAGTTATGGAAGATGATAAGACTGAAACAAAGCTTGAGTGTTGGTATTTCCTACCCAATTCAATTTACAAAATCAACACAAGATATTTCCTCTTTGGTGCCTTGTAGAAGTAGAAGTGTGAGGTGGCCTTGTAGCCCTTCACTTCAATTACCCTTTAGGTCCTCTTGAGAAAATCTAATTAGCCATGTGGGAGTGAAATTACTTAGCTAAGAAGCAACGCTAAGATGGCCAAATTCGTGGGCCTTAATGAGCCTTAACCGAATGTGCCTTAATTTCGAGTTTTAACAGGGTTTGAGCTACTATCGAGCCAAATACAATTTCTCTTGGCCCGGCCAAGTTAATATCAAAGTTAAAAGGGTTGGGTAATGATGTTATAGCATAAATTTGAAGCATTAATAGCATGTGAAAGTGATTTAATCAAATGATTACATACAATGCTAGAAATTGATTCAGTTAGGGTTTAGAGGTCAACTTTAGAGTTTGGATAAAACCGTTTAGGATTTTGGTTTCAACTCTGCTTTTGGATTTTCAGTTAGATTCCAACCATATAGTGTTTAACTAGGGTGTAAATCCTCTTTGATTTGACACAATTTGATTTGTTGGATGGAATAGAGTTTTGCTAAGATGGCATGATCTCACACCTTGATTCCATCAAAATCAATCAAATGTTCCTCATAGTGCCAAGTGTCTAATACTATTCACTTTGTGTGGCTAAGAGCTTGTCAAGTATCCAAATAAAACTTCTCTAACCTAATTTGGATATTTCACACTATGATTTTGAAAACACTGTACTTGGTATGCTTATTGAGGTTACTATTCACTCCGTAAAAATGAACAATAAACTTTGTATTGAAAAATTTTAAATATTCATAAAAGCCTACAGTAAATTTTTTTTACTGAAATTAAATCCCGAGCTGCTCCTAAAATAACAACGCAGTTTGGAGCAGGCATTTCGTCCAAAAAATGAAAATGGACTTATTGCGAAATAAAATCATAAATAATCAACTCACTTTAATGGCATAGCCATAACGCATTTTGACATTTCTAACTACCTCAAATAATTAAATTACACTTCTGGCACCAAAGTGAGTGATAACACTGACTATTTGATAGACTAAAACTTATGTGCTTCATCGATTCATAAAATCTTATAGGGTTTTCACAATATTTCTAAAATCTATAGAAATTACACCATTGAAGTTTTAGTAGGCTGTTACAATCTCCCCTCCTAAAAAAAGGATTTCGTCCCCAAAATCGACACAAGTAACTATCAATGAGATAAGTAGAAGATGTTGAGCACCAAACCTAATGTCCATCACTAGAGGTATCGCCACCATTTGGTTTTGGTGGTGGTGCATCAATGTCAATCGACATGGCCTACTACGGTAAGTAGTAGAACGTATCCTCCTTTGAATCATCCACCACGTTGTCGTAGTAACCTGGGTCGAGGTGCTGTACAACCTCTTCATTGTTGTTCTCTAGCTCCTGACCCTCAACCAACAAACTTCCACAATGAGTTGACAACATGTATGAGCCTAACATCATGGCTCAATGTTGGCTGCTGTGGCATGCTCCCCTGCTGCTCCACCAGACTCTGCTTGGTCCCATGCCATCCTAGCCTTAAAGCATTCCCAGTTTAACCATGTAATCGGGTGAAATGGCGGGTAACATTCTTTATGAGGTACTGCCTTCCTCTCGTAACCTACACTATTCTTATGTCCAACCATCACATGGTTATACAAAATAACTATCACTATATAAGAGAAATGTATAACACTTACAAAGGTTACTGCCTAAACCTAATGACTTCTAGACTAACATTCTAGGATACTAAATCATTGCTTAAGTGAAATCATTTTTTTCCTTACTACTCAAAGAATTATCCACCAGATATATATCTACCATTGAGATTTTACCATTTCTTAACTCTCTCACTTTAATCAAAAATTGTACTGGAATCCTTCCACAAAGTAGGTCAAGTTGTATCGGCATACTCTCTAAATCTAAAACTTCCAAACGATAATCTGCCAAAACTTTTCCTTAGAAAAACATAAGCGATACACTTCAAGTGTCCTTGTCAGTTGGAAAAATTTTAAACCATACACAACTGAAATCACTTTCTCTATTTCCTTAAGGAATTCTATCTGCCTAGGACTAGCTTATTCCTTTATAATCAAAATGAATTGTTCTTCCACTTAGGTGGAACCTCGATAATCGCCGATGTATTAATCTAATCTCAAAACCTTCATTCTTATGATTGCCATAGCTCTTCCATCCATCATGAGCTACCTCTTATTCTGACTCTAAATAAAAGGAAATGTTCTTACTAGTCACATAAATCCATAAAACCAAGATTTAACTCCCTATATATTTGTCTCCAATATAAGGGTGATCTATGCATCCACAAAGACAAAGCTTCACCAAAAAGCACTTGTATAAAACTACTATCATAAATGAATCCTACTAAGGCCAAAGCTTCTCCCAAACACTTCACTTTTCCAAACAAAAATTCCATTGCATCCTTAGAATCATAACAAACTCCAAACATGCGGAATACTATTCATCAACCTTCAATATCCTTCCTCGTATTACTAAAAATTATTCTATATTTACACTGGTATGAACAATAGTATTCCTAATGAGAATTGTTACTCTTACCACCTCGTATTACTATGTTGGCATCATCCCTGGTAGGACTCACTTGAATCAAACAGCATACAAGTTACAAATCACAATGGTCTAGCATTGCCTAACATCAGTTATACAGTAATACTACTACTAATCGTAGTCAAACAAGCCTTCGCTATACTTAAACATAAAAAAGTCTAGAGAGATACTAGGGATAATGCCAGCTCCTTTTGTTCCTAGGATGTCAACATCAATATCACCTGGGGTTAGAGCATACACGAGTGCTCGGATGTGGGGCCTTGGCTTGTGATCACTAGCTCTACTACCTTGAGCGACATTGGGATAACGGCTGATCAAATATCTAGGCGCATCGGTAATAGACTCTATAATTACCCCAACATTTTCTAGGATGACACTTTTCACACTTTGGGCATAGTAGGTAAAAAGACGGCATCTGCCCTCTTGTCCCTATTCCCTTGCCTTTCTTCGTACTGGGAAAAGACCTCTTTTTCTCAACACCACCGCTTGCAGCAAAAGGCATGTCCCTCTTTCATTTTGTGATGTTCTAGATTGACAACCACATTTACCAACTCTTGGTAATTCTCTATTCTATGGTAAGCTACTTGACTATGGATCCTAGGTTGAAGTCTTGCTTGAAACTTCTCGGCTTTCATCCTTTGAGTAGAAATAAGTGTGGTGTAAATCTTCCTAATGCCATAAACTTAGATGCGTACTACTCTAGGTAGAACTACCTTGATTTAGAGAATCTGAGAAGAATCTATTGTCCAAATCTTCCTTAAATCTCTCCCATGTTAGTGTAACTAGACTTCATAGTTCACTAACTAGAAGTTGCCTATGTGTATCCAACAATATGCTAGATTCTCCTTGGAATAGGTATCCAACATATAGAACCTTTTGGTCCTCAATACATCCACAAATCTCGTACGTTTTTATGAGATCCATAATCCATTTCTCGACTCTTAGTGACCCTTCATTACCAAAAAAATTTAGGTAATGGTGAATCAAGAACTTGTCATATTGACAACCTTAACTTTAGATCTGGGTATGTGCACTTTGTGCTGTTGATGATGTCTAAGCACATTAGTCATTAGACAAATAGCTTCAGTAAATCCTGTGATGCCCCCAAATTTCGCTAGGGACCGGACGAATATTTGAAGCGTCTAGATATGGAAAACAAGGTTACCTATTTCCGTTCATGACATATAATATGCAATGCTCCTAACATGTATCTAGCATTATGCCATATTTGTAATGGATTATTTTTTTCTTTAGCAATACTACGTACCAAACTGAAAATATCGCAAATACTTAAAGCATACTTTGTACATAAAGGCATACTAAATAGCCCTGATCACAACACTAGTCTAAAATGGTTGTAGTTCAAGCCATGATCACAACACTAATCAAAAATGGTCACAACACTAGTTCAACTCTATAAGTAGTAAACTAAATTAACTACTATACAATCATCGAAGTCACACCATCACTTAGTCGATTCCTAGTTCTCCTCCAGATCTTGTAACAAGATCTACCATTCAAGGGGAATAGTAGTTGTGACTACCACAATGAGATTTGATTAAATCTCACCAAATTAACAGAAAACATCCACATGGATTAATAATGCATGCATAGCAGTAGAAGTATAAATGCATAATCAAAGTCATAAGTAAGCCTAGTATAACTGACATAACTAAAACTGAAACGTGAATTGAACTTGACTTTACATAACATGAACTTGACCTAACACATGACTTAATATGAACTTGAACATAACATACTGATTATAGTACGGCAGATTATACTCCTTCACCTTAGTACCCGGTAGCACATAAGTCTTGACTGCAGTACCAGGCAACACGTATCATCCTTGACCGTAATATAAATTAATTGATATATCCTTTTTATAGTATGGTAAATTATACTCATTCATTGTAGTACTCGATAGCACATAAGCCTTGATCACAATGCCAGGCAATGCATATCATCCTTGACCGTAGTACAACTTAACTGATAATATAATTTGGAATCTTGTTCCTTAACTAATTAAACTGGACCTTATGGATGCTACATGGGTCCCCTTAGAGCCACGTGTCTCTATCGGATACCGTATCACAACATAGGTATCTGCACCAACTGTGAGTGTGTTAACACATGTGCCATATTTGCTGTGGACCCACGTGTTCTACGTGTCACAATTTTTGTGTCTAACATAGTGTATGTGCTACACTTACTGTAGGCCCCATACTTCATATACCACACTTGTTGTGGACCCCACGAGAAATGAAATGTGGCTCCATCAGTGTTAGTGCATGGTTCGCTCTGGTGACCAGTTACTTAGACCTCATTTGTAACCTATTGACTGTAATTTGTCAATTTAGGAAATTTCACATCTATTTAAATACTCTACAGTGAATAAAGGAGTTTCACTAGAAGATTATGATATGAATAGCTTGACATGACTATTCTCGAAATACACTAATTGTATTCTAGATGAAATGTGACATGAATACAAAAAGACAGAAGCCTTGACGTAGCATAATATGACTTGTATGTCATTCGAAAGACTTGACTTGTATGTAATTCATGATAGAATAAATTTTGTGTAACAGATGAATATATAATGACTTGACATGGCATATATGTATACATGCATAAACTATAGTCTTTTTACTCATTACACATACACATTAAACTGATAGTAAGTTAAAAGCTAACTTACCTTGATCTCCACATTTCTATGAAAAACTCAAGCGCGATTACGAGGAACTGAAAGTAGTGATTCTAAAAGTTAGAATTTAATCACTAACAATTAGAAACATGAAAAAATTCTAACTTCGAGTAAAATTACCATTTTATCCTATACATGTGGAAAAATGATTATTTTACCACTAACTTAAGGATTTTGCATCCTAACTCCAAAAGTGCCAGAATTTACATACCTCATGTAAATTTTATCCTAAACTCATAGATCAACTTAGAAAAATATAAAACTAAACACAACCATGAAAACTCCATAGTGGCCAAAACATACATAGGTTATTCCTCTTGATTTTTGTTGTGATTCTTCCAATTTTTAAAACCCATGATTAACCAAAAATTTTCTTCTCATATACTCATAACATATTCTTAAGAGTAATCATGTTTTTAATGATGAACAAACATCATAAAAATCACAAAAAAAAATGCTTGGAATTTTCGGTTTCTTTAAGTTCAAAAACAGATTTTTTTTTTTCCAAACTAGTTTGGATCAACCTCTTGATCCATGACTTAAAAAGATATGATCTTCAAAACCAAAACGTCACATGGTTTAAAAATGTGTCCTAAAATATATCTAAGCTTCAAACTCAATATCACATGGTTAAAAATCAACCAAAACATGAATTTCACCAAGAACATCAATTCTTTGACCTATCCGAATATCCTCTTGTACAAAAGTTCATTTCTTTGAAACTAATATCAAATATCTTCAAAATAACATCCTAACATGTATATAAGAGGCTTATAATCCTCAAATAAAAATATCAAACCAATTGGATTAAGATTAAACCATAAAAGATTTAAACTTTCTTAAAATAGAAATTGTTTTTCCTCTATCAGTTTCTAAGTTTTTAAAGGTAAGAAATTCTTTCATCAAAACCTTTAATCATGCAATGAATCCTCAACCAATAATCATATACACATGTTAACAATACTCCATAAAAATGTTGTACCAAGATCTATCTATTAGCTTAGCCAAAAGCTCCAAAATATAACACACTCTCCATTTTATTGCCCAGAATAATCTTTTTTTAAACAACTTTTTACCAACCAAATGATTTTCAAATGGAACAAATTAGATAACCAAGTAAACTAGACTTAAAAAGGAACAATGTTCATGGAGAAAACTTTATGGGAAAACACTTAAAGAACCTTCAAATCAGGTGTGCAAAAGAACTTGGAAAAATTGCCTGAGAGTGTCTTTTGCATTCTTTCAAGAAGTGGAAATGGGAGACAGTTTACATAGGAAGTGGGTTGGAGGGCTTCTTGCACAAGTTATGAAAGATGATAATGCTGAAATGAAGTTTGAGTGTTGGTCTTTTCAACCCAATTCAATATACAAAATCAGCCCAAGATATTTCTTCTTAGGTGCCTTGTAGAAGTAGAAGAGTGAGGTGGCGTTGTAGCCCTTTACTTCAAGTTCCCTCTAGGGGCCCTCTTGAGCAAATCTGATCAGCCATGTGGGGGTACAATTACTTAGCCAAGAAGCAATGCTAAGGTGGCCAAATTCATGGCCTTAACTGAATGGGCATCAATTTTGAATTTTAAGAGAGTTTGGGTTGTTATCAAGCCCAAATTCAGTTTCTCTTAGCCCAATCAAATATCCAATGTTAAAAAGTTTGGGTAATGATGGTATAAAATAAATTTGAATGATTAATAACATATGGAAGTGATTTAATCAAGTGATTAAATACAATGTTAGAAACTGATTTAGTTAGGATTAGAAGGTCAACTTTAGAGTTTGGACAAAACCGTTTAGGACTTCAGTTTTGGCCATGTTTTTGGGTTTTCAATATGACTGTTCACCCAGACCGGTAATCTAGGTATACCCAGCCCAGAACCCAAGTTTCAAACTCAGGTCGGGTTTCAGCTTGGGTATATTCGAGTTAAGATCGGGTCCAAAACCCAAATGAATCTAAGTTTTTAAAACTTGGAAATCCGAGTTCCGGGTTTTTTTTTTTTTTTAAATAACAAAAGTCTATATGTTTTTATTATTCTTTCCAAGAAAAAATGTTAACAAAAAATCCTATATTTTATTATAATGGTTTCAAGAAATAATATTGGAAAGCAAAATCTTTTTTATTATATAAAAGCCTATATTTTTATCATTGTCCATAATGTTAAAAAATATCAAAATGAAAAACTAGATTAATGTTAAGAATAGTTAAGGCTATAAACAACTAATTAAATTTTTAACTAAATGCATGTAAACCAAAAAAAAAAAAATCCGCTACATATTACATTGTTTGAACTAATTTGCTTAGAACATTACAAACTACATACGTTACTTTAATTAAACTCCAATAGACAACAAACATGAACTATTTTGCGAATACAAACAATGGAGCACATCTCCATGGCCTCTTGCTTTCTTGACCATATAGCATCCATGTCTTCCTTCAAAACCATACTCGGTCCCAACTTCTCTGACTACTGCATTCAAGCTGCGCATAACCAAATCTTTAGTAAACTAGATCAGCAAAATCAATAAACATCAGCACATATTTGATTTTCAGTATCATCAAATAACCAATTTATTCAGGAGAAACTTCAAAGTGAAGAAGTCCATATGCATTAGGTCCTAACTGTGACGCCGCCAATTCCCACGTACGGCCATGTGGAAATCGAGACGTCAGAATGATGACAACATGGGTCACACATCCCATCGCCAAGTGCCAAAAGTGTGTGTACATGCAATATGTATACAAATAAAAACACGCAGCGGATAGTAAAGCCATATAACTAAGTACCAGAATTTTTGTTTAATTACAAACCAGTCTAAAACAAGCGTAAATAAAATATTACAAGCTCAACAACATCTTAAATCCAAATACATACCAATAAAAACAACAAATATTATACATAAAATGGCACTCCAAATCACTCCTCCGGCGGAGCCGCCACCTCGGGCTCAGCCTCCTCCTCCTCTACATCTGCATCAAAATCTACGGTACCGTAGGTAAGTAATAATCCAAATGCCGCAAGATAAAAACATATTAAAACTACAACAATATGCATGAAAGTATGCCCAATGCACATGTCCCAAAAACCACATTTTTCCACGCACGCCAAAAGTCCTATTTGGCCCAAAATATATCCTTTAAAATTTTCCTCGCCATTATCGCAAATAATGGCCCAAAATCCAGGTCTAAAAACCATTTTCCACTTTTCCCTTAACCGAATGCACTATGACCTCCCCTAAGGGTCATCTGCAAGCCCTGGCTCCCTTCGTCACACCATGGGTAACGACCATGCATGTCACTTCGTAACGAGCGATGGCAAGTTCCGCGCCCCACGCTTTCATAGCCAAGCATCCTCTAGCCCCCGCCAGCAGAGGGGTCACGGAGTCGGTACGAGAGCGTTACCATCCCACCCGCTCCCGTTGTCGCCCAACGACAATCCAGGGGACGTCACTCAGTATATTGCGCTCCCAAGTGATCAGAGGAGCTCCACCAAAATAATAACCCATCTCGGCTTGGGGTCGTGATACACAAGCACCCAAAAATCCATTTAACTCATGAAAATCCCATTTTCAATAAATAACACATGAATATGCATGCACAATGCCATGCAATTAAAATCACACAAATTCACCAACACTTCCCAAACATCCAAAACAACCAAACAAACAATTCCTTTCTTAATTCCAACCGACCCCCGACTCCTCGGACTCAGTCCGGAATAACCAACCAGATCACAAATAATTATTGTAAGAGCAATAATACATTTAAATCTAAAACGAAATTTGAAAAATACTTATAGCGCTATATATTAATTTTCGAAGGATCGGCGAGCGACAAACGGCGAAGGAAAAGCAACGTAACGGTGAAATTTCACTGTGGTCGTGGGTGTAAAATACCCACTTTTGAATGGGAACAAACCAAAGCTCAGGATTGATAGGGAATGGTTTAGAGGTGTTTATGAAGCTAAGGGAAGTGGAGTTTGGCCATGGGTGGCGGCGAAAACGGCGGTGGAATGGCTTAAACGCCCAAATCGGAAACTAGCTCGTGCGAGCTGCTCCGGCAACAGATCGAGGCTGGAAATGGGTGGGTTAGGACGGCAAGGAGTCGGTGATGAAGTGGTGAAGAGGTGGTGGCCGGAGGTGGAGCAACGGCGGCAAATTGGAGCAAAAGCCGCTCGGCTTGAAGGTGGTTTTCCGGCTAAACAGAGGCTCCATTGGCGGTGGAACTTGGTGGGGATGATCACCGGCCGATGGGGAAGAAAACTGGGAGGGTGGTGTGCCGCACGGTGGCCGGCAGCGGTGGTTCTAGGTGGAGAGAGAAATTCAAACGGAAAAGGGTAAAGAGAGAGTGTCGCGCGGGAGAGAGCCGGGGGAGAAAGAAAAAAAGAAAGAAAAAGAAGAAAAGAAAGAGAAAGGAAAAAGAAAAGAGAAAAAGAAAAGATGGGGGAAAAGAAATAAGGTCCAATCCTCACCTCTGGAGTCCAACAACTGATCCAACGAAAACAACTTTAAAAGTAATAAAACCAAGAAAATATTTTAAACACAACGTAAAGCTAGAATATAATAAATAACTAGTAAAAACTAACAACTTAATTTTAAATCCAAAGACAAGCTAAAATAAATTAAACAGCAATTTAAATTCAACAACAATTAAACTCAATTTAAAATTCGATAATTTAAAATAAAAGAACTACTATAATAATTAAATTAAAATATTCCTTCAGTGAAAATAGACGTAAAAACAGGGTATCACACTGACCATGCAAACCGATTGGAGGTCTATTTCGAAATCATCCCCTATACAAATGGTACCCTCTTCACCTCCTATGGTTTTTTTTTTTCACCTATGGGTTAAGAAACTATCTCTAAAGTTTGAAAGACAAACATTTACTAACACTTGCATGCAACTTATATACATCCCAAGAAAAACAGAGAAATATACCAAGACCTTTACCACTCAAAGATGCTTGCATGTAAAAGCCTAACCAAGCAACTGAGACAAGATACCCAGAAAAAGAGTCTAGAGTTCATAACTTTCTAACTAAAAAAATCCAAACCCAAACGAACAAATTTGGTACCAATTTCATTTTCTGAATGCTTGAAAATACTCTTCAAACATTCTATTCAAAAAAAATTCAAAATCACCAAAGAGAGAACAAAAAAATAGAGGGGAACAAAAAATTAACAGAATTCTTACCCAAATCTCAAAACAGGAAAAAATATACATTGACTTTTTTGAGACCCTCTTCCAAATCTGTTAACAGAAAAGCACCTACTACCATATACCATAGTATACACGAATAAGAATCCAAGGAAACTGGAAAAAAAAAAATTTGAGCCACCAAATCCCTGTTTCAAAAATAACCATACGAAATCAAGATAGAAAAAAAAAAGAAAAAAAAAGAAGAAAAGAAGCTATCCTCTATAGATTAGCTTGGACAAAGCCAACCATCATTGGCAAGTGAAATGTTCAAGGGCAATGGAATCTTAGGTGGAGCAATGCAAAACTGCATCCCCACCAAGTGGACCTGGACCTGAATCTGGGTCAAGTTGACAGATTAAAACCTTTGCGATTAACCGATTCGTGAAAACTTATGGAGTTTTCACGAGGTTCCTCAAGTCTATAGAAATTCTGTCATTAAATTTCTAGCGGGCTGTTACATCCTCCCCTCCTAAAAAAAAAATTTCGTCCTCGAAATCGACGTAAGTACAAACATAAAACACGATCAATAGAAGATGTTGCTTACCAACCTATTGTCCATCATTGGACGCCTCATCACTGGTGAGATTTGGTGGTTCTGCATCGATATCCATAGGTATGTCTTGTTTCAGTAAGTAGTAGAACGCATCGTCCTTTGAATCGTACACCTTATTTCCGTAGTAACCTGGGTCGGGAATATGTACAACTTCTTCATCGTCGCTCTCAGGTTCCTAACCTTCAACTAGTGAACTTCCTCTGTGAGTGGATGGCATAGATGATCCTGATGTTACGGCTCAGTGTTGGTTGTTGTGGCATGCTCCTCTGCTGCTTTGTTGGACTCAACTCCATTCCTTGCCATTCTCAATTTGAAGCTATCCCGGTCTAATCATGCAGTCAAGTGAAGTGGTAGGTAACGTTCTTCATGAGGTAACTCCTTCCTCTCGTAGTCCACACTAATCTTGTCTATAACGATCACAAAGGTTATTGCCTAAACTTAACAAGTTCTAAACTAACCTTCTAGGATACTAAATCCTTGCTTAAGTAAAATCACTTATTTCCTTAATGCTCAAAGAGTTATTCACCATAGATATATATATATATATATAAATATATATATATATACCACTAAATTCTGCCATTCCTTAACTTTCTCACTCTAATCATAATTGTACTAGAACCTTTCACAAAGTAGGTCAAGTCATACCGGCATACTCTTTAAATCTAAAACTTCAAGTATTCGTGCCATTCGATTTGGAAGAATTTAATCCATACACAACTGAATTTACTTTCTCTATTTCCTCAGGGAAACCTGTCAGCCTAGGACTAGCTTACTCCTTCATAATTAAAATGAATCATTCCTCCTCCTAGGTGACACACTGATAAACAATAAGCTATTAACCTAAACTCAATGCTCTCTCTCTTATGATTGGCATAGCTCATCTATCCATCAAGAGGTGCCTCTTATTCTGACTCTAAATAGAAGGATATGTTCCTAGTATTCATGTAAATCCTCAAGACTAAGATTTTACTTCCCATATATTGGTCTCCAATGTAAGGGCAATCTATGTCTCCACAAACACAGTGCTTCACAAAAAACCATTTAATAGCGGCTGGATAAAACTACTATCGTAAATGAATTCTCCTAAGGCCAAAGGTTGTTCCAAATACTTTACTCTTCCGAAAACAAATACCATTGGGTCCTCAAAATCAAAACAACTTCAAATACACAGAATACAATTCCTCAACCTTTAATACCGTTCTCTGTACTACTGAAAGGCATAATATATCTACACTGATATGAACAATAATACTCTTAATGAGAATTGTTACTCTTATCAACTTGGTAACAATTCGGCTTCCGAACTGAACTCTCATACAAAACCACAATCACCAACAATAAGGACTCACTTAAATCCAACAACGTACAAGTTACAAACCTCAATAACTTATCATTACCCAAATTAACAGTAATGCACTTGATGACTTGCAAAATTTCATGTTGCAGATTTACAACTTCGCTCGAGCGGAGGCTTTTTGCTTCTCGAGCAAACTCAGGCAGATTCAAACGCTCAACTGCTGCTCGACAGTGAGCTCGAGCGGGTTTCGGAAATACAAAGATCGCTCGAGTGGAGACATTGGCCGCTCGAGCGAAATCAGGCAGAGTTGAACGCTCGAGGTGCGCTCGACAAGTCGTTCGAGCGAAGTTAGGCAGAGTCGACCGCTCGATGTTCGCTCGACACTCCGCTCGAGCGAATATCGTATTTTGACAGATCTAGGGTTTTCCGCCGTCACACCTTATAAAAGTGATTTTTCACTTTATGGCCGTACCTTTTGACTGGAGAACACCTTTTGGGACTGAAAAACACATCTAGAAGGATTCAAATCAATCGTTTTGGAGAGGGGATTCCACATATTGCACGTACGTTGGAATCATACACGAGCACAGACGGGAGAAAAGCCTTGAATCAATTCCTTGAGTTTTTGACGACGAGTTGCGGCTGCAAGGAGTATTTTCAGCGTTTATTTTCTTCCAATTTTCTCAGAACAATTATGGTGAATTCGTTTATGTTGAATTCAATTTCTAGTATGAGCTAAATTTCTTTATTCTAGGAAAACGATGTAACCTAGTTCCGAACTATGCTTGATTGTCTATGCTAATTTAAGGCAATTCTCTCTTTGTTTATCTGAATTATTCTGAATTTATTGCTTCTAATTAACTGGCCATTGATTAGATGATTTTTAATCTTGTGATTTGCTATCGAAAGAGGGAATCATAGGGTAGATCTTGAATATTTCAGCATAGGTAAGTATAGAGATCGAAAGACTTGTATGAACCTATGTAGTAATTAAATCATTGGTCTTAATGTGTTCTTGATTATTTAATTTGCATATTCTTGTGTGAATTGATGAACAAGAATAATTTCCAATTGACTATCGAAAGAGGCTTTTGGATGAATTAGAGATTTGCTAATAGACAAAAAGAATTAAATTAAATTAGCTGGATGATAAAAGCATAGTGACGAATTAGGTGAAATCGGTTTCCTAGAAGTTTTCTTTCCCATTAATCTGATCTTCAAACGTCAGTTTATTTCATTTGCTTATTAATCTTTGAGTCAATTTTAGTTTAAATTGCAACTCCAAAATCTTAGTGATTCCTCTAGATAAAATCGAGATTAGTATAATTTTGGTATTTGGCATAAGTAAGGTACCAATCCCTGAGGACGATACTCTTCTTACCATTTTTATTATAAAACTACGATACTGTGCACTTGCAGTTTTGCACCGATCAAGTTTTTGGCGCCGTTGCCGGGGATTGGTTTAATCTTATTCTTTTTGTCAATATCGATACTAAGTAATTTTGGTTTTAATTTAGAATTTTATTTTAAGTTGTTCTTATATTTTATTTTTATTGTTCTACAGGTGTATTTTTGACGTTGGATGCGCCGTGCTAGATCTCGTGCTATTATTCCTTTTGATCCTGAGATTGAAAGAACTCTTAGATCAAGAAGAAGAAATAAGATACTAGCCATGGCTGAAGAAGAACGTGAGGCACTACCACGCACCTTGAAGGACTATGTTCGGCCAGTAGTGAATGGAAATTACTCGAGTATAAGGCACCAAACTATTAATGCCAACAACTTTGAGCTCAAACCAGCTTTGATTAGCATGGTGCAGCAGGCTCAATTCAGCGGATCGCCACTTGATGATCCCAACATTCATTTGGCAATGTTCTTGGAGATTTGCGACACTGTGAAGATCAATGGTGTTACTGAAGACACCATTAGACTGAGATTGTTTCCTTTTTCTTTGAGGGACAAGGCTAGAGGTTGGCTACAATCTCTACAACCGGGAAGCATCATTAGTTGGCAGGACATGGCTGAGAGGTTTCTGGCTAAATTCTTTCCTCCAGCAAAAACAGCCCAACTCAGGAGTGAGATTGGTCAATTCAAGCAAAATGATTTTGAGTCACTCTATGAAGCATGGGAGAGGTATAAAGACTTGATTCGACGTTGCCCACAACATGGATTGCCAGATTGGTTGCAAGTTCAGATGTTCTACAATGGGTTAAATGGGCAAACTCGAACCATAGTTGATGCAGCATCTGGTGGCACTTTGATGTCGAAGACAGCTGCGGGTGCTACTGCCCTTTTGGAAGAAATGGCCTCAAACAATTATCAATGGCCAACTGAGAGAACTTTGGCTAAGAAGGTTGCTGGAATTCATGACTTAGAGCCGATAGCAGCCCTTTCAGCTCAAGTTGCTACTCTCTCTCATCAGATTTCAGCCTTGACAACACAAAGGATACCACAAAGTACAGAATATGTCGCATCTGCGAGCATGACAGTTCCAAGTAATGAAGCGAGTCAAGAACAAGTTCAATACATCAACAATCGGAACTACAACTATCGTGGTAATCCTATGCCAAATTACTATCATCCAGGGCTACGAAATCATGAAAATTTGTCATATGGAAACACAAAGAATGTGTTGCAACCTCAACATCCTCCAGGATTTGATAGCCAACCAAGTGAGAAGAAGATGTCACTTGAGGATGCCATGGTTTCCTTTGTTCAGGAAACCAATGCAAGGTTTAAAAAGACTGATTCACGGCTGGACAACATAGAGACTCATTGTAGTAATATGGGAGCCACTATGAAGAATCTTGAAGTGCAAATTGGGCAACTAGCCACTACAATCAATGCCCAACAAAGAGGAGCTTTTCCGAGCAACACTGAAGTAAATCCAAAAGAACAATGCAAGGCCATCACACTTAGGAGTGGAAAAGAAATAGAGAGGACACCATTAAAGGAGAGCAAGTCCACCCCTACAGTTGTGCACAATGGCCAAAGCAAAGATCAAGTAGAAGAAGAGGAGATTGTCAATGATACACCAGAGGAGACCGACTTGCCTCCATCAATTTCATTTCCTGACAATCCTCCTATTCTCGCTCCTCCACTTCCTTACCCTCAGCGTTTTCAAAAGCAAAAATTAGATAAGCAATTTTCTAAATTTTTGGATATTTTTAAGAAAATTCACATTAATATTCCTTTTGCAGATGCTTTGGAACAAATGCCAAATTATGTCAAGTTTCTGAAGGACATAATTTCCAAGAAGAGAAGGTTGGAGGAGTTTGAAACAGTGAAGCTTTCTGAAGAATGCAGTGCCATTCTTCAAAAGAAATTACCTCAGAAATTAAAAGATCCGGGGAGTTTCACTTTGCCTTGCACTATTGGGAATTCATTTTTTGATAGAGTTTTATGTGACCTTGGTGCTAGCATTAATCTTATGCCACTTTCTATTTGCAGGAAATTAGGACTTGGAGAGATGAAGCATACAACAATTTCCTTGCAATTAGCGGATCGGTCTATCAAGTATCCACGTGGGATCATAGAAGACGTGTTGGTAAAGGTGGATAAGTTTATCTTCCCGGCTGATTTTGTGGTGTTAGATATGGAGGAAGATGAAGAAGTCCCACTAATTCTTGGCCGACCATTCTTGGCCACGGGAAGAGCTTTGATTGATGTTCAAAAGGGTGAGTTAACATTGAGAGTGAACAAGGAAGAAGTAATGTTCAACATCTATCAAGCCATGAAATTTCCTGAAGATCCAAATACTTGCTTCCGGGTGGATGTCATTAAGCAATGTGTAGAAGAGGCTTTTCAAGAAGAGATGCCATCCGATCACCTAGAACGTTGTATCACCACTTCATCTCATGCTTGTGATTTTAATAATTCTGCTGTTTGTGAATCTGACTTGCCTTTTGTTAGTGAAGAATTTCTCCACTATGTTTTTTCTTTGGGAGCCTTGCAGCAGGTTACATCAATTAGTAATGAAGTGGGGAAGCTAGAGCCGGTGGTACCAAAGAGTGAATCTGAAAATGCTCAAGAAAAGGTGCAGAAAAATACAACTCCGGAGTTGAAGCAATTACCTGAGCATCTTCGCTATGCATTCTTGGGTGATAGCGATACCTTTCCAGTGATTGTTGCTACATCACTCACACCCGAAGAAGAGGAAAAGTTGCTACGTGTATTGAGGGAGCATAGAACAGCCTTGGGATGGACTATTTCTGACATAAAAGGAATAAGT
>QGSO01000630.1:268483-394304 GCA_011037825.1 Carya cathayensis
TTTTACTATTCAATTCACGACTCAAACTCTTCCCGGGAAAGTTAAAGTCAAGATGGACAGGTCCTTATACAATTCATGAAGCTTTCTCTTTTGGAGCAGTAGACTTGAAGGACAAGACAGGGAATATTTTCCGAGTTAATGGTCAAAGATTGAAGCACTACTATGGAGAACAAGTGGAGAGGAACTATGCATTGATTCCTCTTGGAGATCCTAATTGATGAGGATTGGAAAGTCTGGCTGTAGACTTTAAAACAAGCGCTTATGGGAGGCAACCCATAGATCTATCCTTCATTCTTTCATTTATTTTATTATCTTTATTTATGTAGTTTTAATAATTTGGTTTTTGATGCAGGTTTTTGTTTTAGCATGAATAAAGAGCTGAAAAATTTCTAAGCTATGGAAGATTCATCATGAAACCAGGGAAGTTATTTCTTCAATCCTTTTTACTTTTGCATTACAATGAGGACATTGTTTAGTTTAAGTTTGGGGGTGTGAATTCCTATAGTCATTTGATCCTATTGTTTTCTAAGTTTTGGGTTGTTGATGGGTTGTTTGATTCTCTTACCAAGCATGCATTGGAGTAAGATTGAATTCTCTATGACTCTGAAATTTGTGATTGAAGATGGTTTTGAGAAAAATTTTCAAAAATTTCTTTTATGTCAAGTGAAGTTTTGTGGGTACTTTGGTTTAAATCTTTGACCTTGAACACAATTGAGCACATAGTCGTTTTTCTTTGATTCCATTTTGCTTATGAAGAGAAGAAGTTGAATTAATTGAAAGAGGGAAGTTCGATTTTGCTTTGCTCTAGAATCCGTTGATGGGTCCTTGAGGCGAAATCCTAGTTGAGACCAAATATTAGAGAAATGATCTAGGCATTTCTTTGGCAACCAAAAAGCTTTCCCAGCCGTCCTAAATGTCATGCCATCATTACATGGTGTGTTTCCATAGTCAACCCCCTTGAGCCTTATTTTACATACGCCTTTATTTGTTCTATGAACTACATAAACCATGCCCGTTTTAAGCCTGAAAAAACAATGAATCTACCTTTGATAGTTTGAGAAAATACTTTGGTAGAAAGCTACATTTAAAAGAGAAAATTAGTAAAAGAGAATGATCCGTACTATATTTGCTCTGTTTGATCAAAGAAGAAGAAGAAGAAGAAGAAGAAGAAGAAAGGAAGTGAAAAAAAAAAGGACAAAAGAAAAAAAAAAAGAGAAAAGAAAAGAAAAGAAAAAAAAGAAGTCACTAAGCGGAATGTGAATTACTTCAGATTTTGTTAAGGGAATGGTTGGTATTGCATCAGTGATTACAGCAATAATAATGCCACAAGTATGAGAATATTGTTAAAGAAAGAGCTATGATTTGAATCATGTGGAAATCTCTTTTAGTGTTCTTTTCACAAAGTATTTTCCCAGTTTGCTTTGATTATCCATATCCAGTTCTTTCTTAACCCTCACCCTGTGGCCTATCATTACAAGCTTATTAAAGACCTTTTGATCTCTGATTTTGGTGTTGACTACATTAGTGGAGAGGATTTCTGAAAATTGGACTTATGGGGTTAAGTTTTAAGAGAATTCTTCTGATTTTGGTTGTTCTACTTCTATCTGAGTTTGCAGGTGGTTTGAGGTTAAATTGACTATCTCACACACACACTCAAGGTCTTAGCTTTAGGTTGAAGTAAACGCCTAACTCTTGCTTGACAAATTGCAAAATTTTTGATTGATTTTCTTGCTATCTTTGATGTTAAAAGAGTAAGATACTAGTGATGAAATCTAAATTCATAAAAGCTTGGTGAGTGATGATACTTCTCTTTGGGGTCGAGTTGATATTGCCTAAACTATCATTTGCTTTTCTTTTTGTTTGAGGACAAACAAAGTTGTAAGTTTGGGGGTATTTGATGACTTGCAAAATTTCATGTTGCAGATTAACAACTTCGCTCGAGCAAAAAGCCTCCGCTCGAGCGAACTCAGGCAGATTCAAACGCTCGACTGCCGCTCGACAGTGAGCTCGAGCGGGTTGCAGAAATACAAAGATCGCTCGAGCTGAGACATTGGCCGCTCGAGTGAAATCAGGCAGAGTTGAACGCTCGAGGTGCGCTCGACAAGTCGCTCGAGCGAAATTAGGCAGAGTCGACCGCTCGATGTTCGCTCGACACTCCGCTCGAGCGAATATCGTATTTTGACAGATCTAGGGTTTTCCGCCGTCATACCTTATAAAAGTGATTTTTCACTTTATGTCCGTACCTTTTGACTAGAGAACACCTTTTGGGACTGAAAAACACATCTAGAAGGATTCAAATCATCCGTTTGGAGAGGGGATTCCACATATTGCACGTACGTTGGAATCATACACGAGCACAGACGGGAGAAAAGCCTTGAATCAATTCCTTGAGTTTTTGACGACGAGTTGCGGCTGCAAGGAGTATTTTCAGAGTTCATTTTCTTCCAATTTTCTCAGAACAATTATGGTGAATTCGTTTATGTTGAATTCAATTTCTAGTATGAGCTAAATTTCTTTATTCTAGGAAAACGATGTAACCTAGTTCCGAACTATGCTTGATTGTCTATGCTAATTTAAGGCAATTCTCTCTTTGTTTATCTGAATTATTCTGAATTTATTGCTTCTAATTAACTGGCCATTGATTAGATGATTTTTAATCTTGTGATTTGCTATCAAAAGAGGGAATCATAGGGTAGATCTTGAATATTTCAGCATAGGTAAGTATAGAGATCGAAAGACTTGTATGAACCTATGTAGTAATTAAATCATTGGTCTTAATGTGTTCTTGATTATTTAATTTGCATATTCTTGTGTGAATTGATGAACAAGAATAATTTCCAATTGACTATCGAAAGAGGCTTTTGGATGAATTAGAGATTTGCTAATAGCCAAATAGAATTAAATTAAATTAGCTGGATGATAAAAGCATAGTGACGAATTAGGTGAAATCGGTTTCTAGAAGTTTTCTTTCCCATTAATCTGATCTTCAAACGTCAGTTTTATTTCATTTGCTTATTAATCTTTGAGTCAATTTTAGTTTAAATTGCAACTCCAAAATCTTAGTGATTCCTCTAGATAAAATCGAGATTAGTATAATTTTGGTATTTGGCATAAGTAAGGTACCAATCCCTGAGGACGATACTCTTCTTACCACTTTATTATAAAACTACGATACTGTGCACTTGCAGTTTTGCACCGATCAGCACTAATACCATCAATTGCAATCCAATCAAATTTAACTAAGCTTAACAATAAAGAGGTCCTAGTAAAATACGAGTGATGACGCCAGCTCCTTCAGTTCCTAAGGAGTCAGCATCTGTTTCTGCCTGAGTGACAGCTTACAATCTAATGGGTAAGTGCATTTGCTATTGTTGCTGATGTCCAAGGATGTCAGTCAGCAGGCATATAGCTTCAACTAATCCTACATCCATCGGGGGACTCTAATTTTCCTGATTGATGTCTCTCCCAGGGATCCAAGGTATCCTACCAAGAGTCATATGTCACTTCTCGAAACACACGAATGCACTTATAAAAACTACATACTATCTCTTATACTTCAAGAAATTCAAACCTAATGAAGACTAAAATTTCAAGCCTAGTATTTGGTACATTTCCTAAGGACATGTGGATTTACAACCCAGAGACGTATTGCTCTGATACCACCCTGTGACTCCCCCAGATTCAGCTAGGGATCGAACGGACATCTGAAGCGTCGAGACATGCAACACGTGGTTACCTGCCCCCGTTCATAACATATAAGATGCAATGTTCCTAACATGCATCTAGCATTATGCAATATTCACAGCTGATAGTTTTTTTTTTCTTGAGCAATACTATGCACCGAACTTATAATATCCCAAATAGTTAAATCGTAATCTAAGCATACTTAACAAGATAAACATCCACTATTTCACTACGAGTCTTAAAAGACTATAACCTCAAAAACATGGGAGACCAAACTCCATATTTACATTACCAAAATACAATATTGAGGAAGTTCGTCGAATAACTCATGTAACTCGACTAATGAGGCCAGAAAACTGTCCAAAAACAAACTATGGAAGCTGGAAGCTCCGCGTCGTATCTTCGGCGTCTAGTCAACCTCCTTCAGCCTACCAATGTCAGCTCCCTGCTCTGATCCTGACACATTACCTACCATTCGGGGGGAATGGTAGTTGGGACTACCACAGTGAGATTTAATTACAAATCTCAGTAAGTTACTAGGAAACTCCCACATAGGTTAATTATGAATGCATGGCAGTAAAAGCATGAATGCATAATTAAAGTCGTAAGTAAGCATAGCATAACTTGACATATAGTATGGCATAACTGACATAACCTGAACTGAAACGTGAACTGAACTTGACTTGACATGACATGAATTTGAACTTAAAATATAATATGGGCTAGCAACATAACATGAACATGAACTTGAAACATAACATGGCCTTGAATCATAGCATGAATGTGAACATACATAACATAAACATGAACTTGAATTTAACATAAACCTGAGCATAACATGACATAAACGTGAGCTTGAGGCATAATGTAAACATGAACATAACATAACATGAACGTGAACGTGAACTTGAACATGTACATGAATATAACATGACATGAACTTGAACTTGAAAATAACATAAACGTGAGCTTGAAAATAACATAAACGTGAACACAACATGATACAAACATGAACTTGAAACATAATGTGAACATGATCATAACATATATGTGAACATAACATGAACTTGATCTGAAACTTATTATTATCTCATGCGGTCTCCATGATTGCTTATTTTTATCTCATGGGGTTACCATGATTTCTTATTCTTAACTTCATAACATGAACTTGGAATCTTATTCAATAGACTTAATTAATAACGTGACCATATGGGTACTACACGGGTCCCCTAGAGCCATGTGTCCCTGCCGATTATCGCATCACAACACAAGTATCTACACTAGCTGTGAATGCATTAATACATAATCTACAATTGTTGTGGCCCCACTTATTCTACGTGTTATAATTGCTGTGTCTCACGTAGTGTATGCTCCACAGTTGTTGTGGCCCCATACTTCATGCTTTACAGTTGTTGTGGTCCCACGTATTCTACGTGTCACAATTGATATGTCTCACATAGTGTATGCTCCACAGTTGTTGTGGCCCCATACTTCATGCTCTACAGTTATTGTGTCCCCATAAATTATTTGTGTCACACTTGTGACGCCTCCAAATTCCACTTGGGATTGAACAGACATCTGAAGCGTTGGGACATGCAACACAAGGTTACCTGCCATCATTCATGACATATAAGATGTGATGTTCCTAACATGCATCTTCTAACATTATGCAATATTCGCAGCAGATAATTTTTTTTTCTTTAGCAATACTATGCACCAAACTAAAAATATCCCAATTACTTGAAACATACTTTATACATAAAGGCATACTAAACAACCATGATTACAACACTAGTCCAAAATGGTTGTGATCAAAAGAGTACTTGAGATACAACTCCAAAAGTACAAGTAGTAACGTAAGTTAAATACTATGCCATCATCGACATCGCACCATAGCCTAGTCGACTGTGTTCAGTTGGTCGGATTCTAATTCTCCTTCGGGTCCTGTAACAAGATCTATCATTCAGGAGAAAATGGTAGTTGGGACTACCACAGTGAGAATTGATTACAAATCTCAGCAAGTTAACATAAAACCTCCACACAGGTTAAGGATGCATGCATGGCAGTAAAAGCATGAATGCATAATTAAAGTCGTAAGTAAGTATAGCATAACTTGACATATAGCATGATATAACTGACATAACTTGAACTTAAATGTGAACTGAACTTGACTTAACATGACATGAACTGGAGCTTAAAACATAACATGGACTAGCAATATAACATGAATATGAACTTGAAACATAACATGGACTTGAAACATAGCATGAACATGAGCATGCATAACATAAATATGAACTTGAACTTAACATAAACCTGAGCATAACATGACATAAACGTGAATTTAAGATATAATGTGAACGTGAACTTGAAAATAACATGTACATGAACATACATGACAGAATCGTGAACTTGAAACATAACGTGAACGTGAACATGAACATGAACATAACATAACATAAACGTGAGCTTGAACATATCATAAACGTAAACGTAACATGATATGAACATGAACTTGAAACTTAACGTGAATATGAACATAACATGTACGTGAGCATAACATAACATAACATGAACTTGATCTGAAACTTGACTTAACATGCACTTGATCTGAAACTTGACTTAACATCAACTTGGAATCTTGCTTCTTTAGTTAACATGAACTTGGACTTGAATTCTGACAATCAAAAATGATTCCGCTAGTTGTTTCGTGAGGAATAGTGAACAATTAGAATAATTCTGCCCAACATATTCCGTCAGAGATACTCAGACAATCAGAATGATTCCATCATGAGTATTTTAAAACGCGTACCCTAACAATCAGAATGATTACACCAAGAGTACCTAATAATACTCGAACAATCAGAATGATTCCATCAAAAGTATCTTAAAACACGTACCCTAGCAATCAGAATGATTACATCAGGAGTAGCTAATAATACTCTGACAATCAGAATGATTCCATCATGAGTATCTTAAAACACGTACTTAGCAATCAGAATGATTACACCAAGAGTACCTAGTAATACTCTGACAATCAAAATGATTCCATCACGAGTATCTTAAAACACGTATCCTAACAATCAGAATGATTATACCAAGAGTACCTAGTAATACTCTGACAATCAGAATGATTCCATCACAAGTATCTTAAATAAGATACCCTAACAATCAGAATGATTACGCTAGGAGTATCTGCATAACTGAACTTGAACGGTATTCTGACAATCAAAATGATTTCGCCAAAAGTATCTTGTGTGAATTACAAGGGGAGATGCTCGGACAATCATACTGATTACATCACGAATATGCTAGACATAACTGACTTAAACGTAACTCGAAAGACATGACTTACTTGAGATAGAAACACTTCGTAACATTCGTAACATGACCAAACATGTAACAAATATCATACTTGACATGACATACTTGCAACAGTGAATATTACATGATTTGACATATATGTAATATATGGCATACTTAACTTAGCATACTTATAACATACAGTAATACATGACTGAATAGATTGTGTAACAGATAAATATTCATGACAAAATAAATCATGCGTAACAGATAAACATGTAATGACGTGGTATGGCATGACATATATGATAACATACATACATAAATTGTAGTTCCCTTACTCATCATACATACATAGTAAATTGATAGTAAGCTAGAAGCTAACTTACCTTGATCATCGCGTTCTACGAGAATAAAGTGTAAAACACGAGGAACTGTAAAAGGGTATTCTAAAATTTAAAAATTTAATTACTAACAATTAGAAATATGAAAACAAGCCAACTTAGAGTAAAATTACCATTGAACCCTCTACATGTGGGAAAATGACCATTTTACTCCTAACTTAAGGATTTCACATCCTAATTCCAAAAATTTTCAAAATCTACATTCCTCATGCAAATTTTGTCCTAAACTCAAATATCAACTTTGAAAATTTTAAAACAAAACACAACTATGGAAAACACACTATGGCCGAAACATTCATAGGCCATTTCTCTTAATTTTTGCTGCAATTCCTTCTAACATCAAAACTCATGCTTAAACCAAAAATTTGCAACAAACATCTTCCAATCCTAAGTTTAAAACCATAGTTAAAATATACATTTAGAAAAAGCTAATAATCAACACCAAACTATTTGTAAAAAGATCCAAACCCTTGAATCACAAGCTTTGACCCTAGATCAAAACATCTCCAAGAATTCCAAAACATCAAATCTTACTTCTAACATATTCATAACATCATCCTAAGATCAACCATGCATTAAATCATCAAACTAAAGTCACCAAAATCACAAAATAACACTTGGAGTTTCTGGTTTGACACTTAGTCCAAAAACAGAAACTTTTTCCTCAACTAGCTTTGATAAATCTTTTGTTCAATGGCTTAAGAAGGTGAGATATTCGAAATAAAGCATCACATGGTTTAAAGATGTGTCCTAAAGAATATCCAACTATAAAAATTAAAATCACATGGCTAAAAGTCAATAAAACATGGATCTAATACAAAAACATCAAATCTTAGGCGAAACTGAAATCCTCTTGCATAGAAAAATCATATCTTTGAAAGTAATACTAAATATCTTCAAACTAACATCCTAACATGAAAATAAGAGACTTAGGATCATCATATAAAAATATCAAAGCCTTTAGAGTAAGATCAAACCACGAAATATTTAAACTTTCTCCAAATAAAAATAGTTTTTCCACTTCCAGTTTTCAAATTTCTAGATCTAAGCAAATCTATCACCAAAAGCTTTAGTCTTGCAACAAAACCTTAATGAACACTCATAAACACATGCTAATAACACTCCATAAAATTTTCGGACCAAGATATGTCCATTAGCTTGGTCAAAAACTCTAAAACATAACATACTCTCAGTTTCACGCCCAGAATGACCTTTCTATGGTTAAAAATACTTTTGACTGACTAAATGACCATGGAATGATACGAATAATATATCTTATTATGTGAAAATACTTACAAAGGGTTGAAAAGCTCCACGCAAAAAGACCTAGAAATCTGCCAGAGAGAGCTCTTTTGGGTTTCTCTCTAAAAACAGGGTGAAGAAGTGATTAAAGGGAAAGAAGTGTGCCTTGCACGACTCAAGACTTCTGGAGGGGGAAGATATGGACTTGAATGACTATTGATTGGAGGTGGCTATGTGACATAAAGTGGAGAATAGTGAGGGGAATGAACTGCCTGCAGAAGGTGTGAGGTATGGAGGTTGATGGGGTGGGTTTCTCCATCTCATCAGGGCACTATTGGGTGCAGCCAAGGGCAGTGGATGGTCTGCCATGTGGGGGAGGAAACTTCTTCAAGAAGCTTTGCCAAGGTGGCCAAATTCGTGGGTCTTGGTGGGCCTCAACCAAGTGGGCTTCAATTTGGGGTTTAAAGGGGGTTTGGTTACAGTTTGAGATGTTATTAACCCCAAATCTAATTTTTCTTGACCCAATCAAATTTTCAAGGTTTAAAAGGTTGGATAAAGATGTAATTACAATGATTTGAGAAATTAATAGCATGTGGAAGTGATTTAATCAAGTGATTAAACACAATGCTAGAAATTGGATCAAAAAGGGTTTGAAGGCTAACTTTAGGGTTTGGGGAAACCCTTTAGGGTTTCGGTTTCAACCAAGGTTTTGGCGTTTCAATTGGATTCCAAACATTTAGGGTTGAAACCCTCTTGGATCTGGCTCAATTTGGTTGATCAGATGAAAAAGGCTTTGCTTAGGTGACATGATCTTACACCTTGATTTCCTTCACAAATCCATCTAGTAGTTGCTCTTTATACCCAGTGTCTAATACTGTTCACTATGTGTGGCTAAGATCTTGCAAAGTGTCTAAATAAAACTTGTCTAACCTAATTTGGGCATTCCAAACTGTGATTTTGAAAACACTACACTTAATATGCTAATCGAGGTTACTATTCACTCAGAAAAAAAGCATAATAAACTTTGTACTGAAAAATCCTAAATATTCATGTTAACCTACAGTGAAAATTGTTTACCAAGACTCAACCCCGAACTGCCCCTAAAAAATAAATTCACAGTTTCGAACAGTCATTTCATCCGAAATTATGAAAATGGGTTATTGTGTCATAAAATCCTAAATATTCAACCAAGTCTAGTGGCATAAACTATAACGTAATCTAATAGATCTAACTACCTCAAATAATTAAAATCGCATTTCTGGCACCATAGCCAGAGATAACATTGACTTTATTGACAGGCTAAAACCTTTGCGATTAGCCGATTCGTGAAAACTTACGGAGTTTCACGAGGTTTCTCAAGTCTATAGAAATTCTACCATTGAATTTCTAGCGGGCTGTTACAACACTTGCTGTGAACACATGTAAAATAAAATATGGCTCCATCGGCGTTAGTGCCCGGCGCGCTCCGGTGACCAGCTAGTTAGGCCCCATTTGCAATCTGTTCACTGTACTTCGTCAACCCAGGGAATTTCATACCTATTTAGACACTCCAGCATGAACAAAGGAGTTTCACTAGGATATTATCTCATCCTAGCACTTAGGGTCGTGATTTACATGAATAACTTAACTTGAACGTGATCTGAAACTTGACTTAACATAAACTTGATTTGACTTCTTTACTTGACATGACATACTTGCAATGTTGAATACTACATGATATGACATACATATAACATATGACATACTTAGCATGGCATACTTATAACATATAACAATATATGACAGAATAGATTGTGAACAGATAAATATTAGTGACAGAATAAGCCATGCATAACAGATAAACATGTAATGATGTGGCATGGCATGGCATATATGATAACATACATACATAAATTGTAATTCCCTTACCCATCATATATATACAGTAAACTGATAGTAAGTTCGAAACTAACTTAGCTCGATCGTCGCGTTCTACGAGAATAAAGCATGAAACACAAAAAATTGTAAGAAGGTATTCTAAAAGTTAAAAATTTAATTGCTAACAATTAGAAACATGAAAACAAGCTAACTTAGAGTAAAATTACCATTTTACCCTTTACATGTGGGAAAATGACCATTTTACTCATAACTTAAGGATTTCACATCCTAACTCCAAAAATTTTCAAAATTTACATTTCTCATACAAATTTTGTCCTAAACTCAAATATCAACTTAGAAAAATTTAAAACAAAACACAACTATGAAAAACACACTGTGGCCGAAACATCCATAGGCCATTTTTCTTGATTTTTGTTGCAATTCCTTCCAATTTCAAAACTCATGCTTAAACCAAAATTTTTCAACAAACATCTTCCAATCCTAAGTTTAAAACCATAATTAAAATATCCATTTAGAAAAAGCTAATAATCAACATCAAACATTTTTTGTAAAAAGATCCAAACACTTGGATCACAAGCTTTGACCCTAAATCAAAACATCTCCAAGAATTGCAAAAATTAAATCTTACTTCTAACATATTCATAACATCATCCTAAGATCAACCATGCTGTAAATCATCAAACTAAAGTCACCAAAATCACAAAATAACACTTGGAGTTTTTGGTTTTACACTTAGTCCAAAAATAGAAACTTTTTCCTCAACTAGCTTTGATAAATCTCTTAATCAATGGCTTAAGAGGTGAGATCTTCAAAATAAAGTATCACATGATTTAAGAATGTGTCTTAAATAGGATCCAACCATCAAACTTAAAATCACATGGCCAAAAATCAATAAAACATGACTTTAATACAAAAACATCAAATCTTAGGCCTAACAGAAATCCTCTTACATAGAAAAATCGTATCTTTGAAACTAATACTAAATATCTTCAAAATAACATCCTAACATGAAAATAACAGACTTAGGATCATCATATAAAAATATCAAAGCCTTTAGAGTAAGATCAAACCATGAAATATTCAAATTGTCTCCGAATAAAAACTGTTTTGCTACTTCCAGTTTTCAAATTTCTAGATCTAAGAAAATCTATCATCAAAAGCTTTAATCATGCAACAAAACCTCAATGAACACTATTAAAAGAATGCTAAAAACACTCCATAAAATGTTTGGACCAAGATATGTCCATTAGCTAGGTCCAAAACTCCAAAACATAACATACTCTCCAAATCCACACCCAAAATGACCTTTTCATGGTTAAAAATACTTTTTACCAACCAAATGACCATGGAATGATACGAATAATATATATATGGAAACTATACTCAAATAGTTATGAAGGATTCATCATGTGAAAATACTTACAAATGGTCGAAAATCTCCATGTAGAAAGACCCAAAAATCTGCCCGAGAGAGCTCTTTTGGGTTTCTCTCTAAGAACGGGGTGAAGATGTGATTAAAGGAAAAGAAGTGTGTCTTGCATGACTCTATACTTCTGGAGGGAGAAGAATGGACTTGAATGACAATTTATTGGAGGTATCTATGTGACATAAAGTGGAGAATAAAGAGGGGAAAGGACTGCCTGCAGAAGCTGTGAGGTGTGGAGGTTGATGGGGTAGGTTTCTCCATCTCATAAAGGCACTGTTGGGTGCAGCCAAGGGCAGTGGATGGTCTGCCATGTGGGAGAGGAAACTTCTCCAAGAAGTCTTGCCATGGTGGCCAAATTCGTGGGCCTTGGTGGGCTTCAACCAAGTGGGCTTCAATTTGAGATTTGAAGGGGGTTTGGTTAGAGTTTGAGATGCTATCAAGCTCAAATCCAATTGTTTTTGGCCCAAAACAAATTTCCAAGGTTGAAAAGGTTGGATAATGATGTCATAACAATAATTTGAGAAATTAATAGCATATGAAAGTGATTTAATCAAGTGATTAAACACAATACTAGAAATTGGATCAAAAAGGGTTTGAAGGCCAACTTTAGGGTTTCGGTTTCAACCAAGTTTTTGTGCTTTCAATTGGATTCCAACCATTTAGAGTTTCACTAGGGTTGAAACCCTCTTTGATCTAGCTCAAATGGTTGATCAGATAAAAAAAGTTTTGCTTAGGTGGCATGATCTCACACCTTGATTGCCTTCACAAATCCATATAATGGTTCCTCTTTGTGACAAGTGTCTAATACTATTTGCTATGTATGGCTAAAATCTTTCCAAGTGTCCAAATAAAACTTCTCTAACCTAATTTGGACATTCCACGCTGTGATTTTGAAAACATTGCACTCAGTACGCTTATCGAGGTTACTATTCACTCCAAAAAAAAGTGTAATAAACTTAGTACTGAAAAATTCTAAATATTCATATTAACCTACAATAGAAACCGTTTATCAAAAATCAACCTTGAAGTGCCTCTATAATTAAATTCATGGTTTCGAACAGCCGTTTCATTCGAAATTATGAAAATGGGTTATTGCGTTATAAAATCTTAAATATTCAACTGAGTCTAGTGGCGTAGACTATAACGTATTCTGACACTTTTAATTACCTCAAACAATTAAAATCACATTTCTGTCACCATAGTTAGTGATAACATTGATTATATTGACACCCTAAAACCTTTGCGATTAACGGATTCGTGAAAACTATAATTAAAGAAACTATTATTTACATCTTTATTTTTTTTAATTGTTTAGTATTGAAAAAGTATTGTTGACAAGTATGCATGTCTTTGCTGCGTCCTAACAACCTATAATCAGAAAGAACTCGGGTATCCAGTACCATGGGATTCTCTAATGCTTAAGTTAGCATTAGGTAACAGTCTTGATATTACTAAAAAAATCTATCGTTTTGATTTAGTTGCTCATAGATCCTTCCTCACATCTTGAACATACACTACAATAAAAAATGTCTTTTGGGATTATTTTATTTTAAGAAAATCAAAATCATTCCTAAAAATGAATTTTAGGGACAAAATTAAAATTCCATCCCTAAATACTGACGGTAGTCATTTACTGTTCGAACGATCAATATTATAAGCTTTGAACTGGTAATTTAGGGATCGAAAACATGTGACACTCTCCAAACTCCGCTTTGGATTTGACGGAACTTGAAGTGTTGGAACATACATTATAATCTCACATACCACCATTAATGGCAGTTAAGGATACAATGCACCTAACATGTATATAACAGTATTCACTATTCATAGAGGATAATTTTTTTCGTTGAGCAATAAACAATGTACCTAAATATTAATCCAAAACATCCTTATGTTTCATTCATATAAGCATACTCAAAAGTAATATCATTAGTCCAACCAGCCTTCAAACTAAAATAGACATTCAAATGATTATTTAGATGTGTTCAAATGTATCGATACTGAAATTCTATCGAAGGGAAAAGTTGACATTGAATAAAATTCTCGCATTTGAACTAAGTTGATGTGACGCCCCCAAATCCCCACGTACCCACACGGGGAATTCGAGACGTCCGGATGGTGACAACCCGGGTCACCATCCTATCGACGAGTGCTAAGTGTGTGCAAGCGGCACGTGTGCACAAGGAAATACGCAGCGGATAGCAAAGTCATAAAATTAAGTACCAGAATTTTTTCTTAAATAAAATACAAAGCGGTTCAAAGGTACATAATAAAATATTACAAGACATAAATATTGTTTCAAAACCAAATACAAAGCATGAACTCCAACTCAGATACGCACAGGTCCAAATCCTCGAACTCTGCACCAAAATCTACGGTACCATAAATGATGCCGCAGGTAAGTAAAATCCAAACACCACTAGATAAAAGCATATTAAACTCAAACAATATGCATGAATAAATGCCAATGCACAAAACTCACAAACCATATTTTTTTCCGCGCACGTCAAAAACCCATTTGGCTCAAAAACATATCCTTTAAACAAACCTCGCCGTTATCCCTGATAACAGCCCACACATACCGTTTAAAACCAAGCCTCGCCATTATCCCAGATAATGGCCCAAACCACCATTTTCCCAGAAAAAAAACCAACCGATTATGCATGCACCATGATCTCCCCTAGGGATCATCCGCACACTCTGGCTCTGTGCCACACCGCAGGTAACGTCTACGCGTGTGACACCTACACGAGTGATGCCCAGACTCGCGCCTCCGCCTCGCGCGTACCTGGCCAGACCATCCTCTAGTCCCCGCCACTCTAGGGACCACGGTGTCAACACGACAGCGTTACCGTATCGTGCGATCCGGTCGTCGCCCAGCGACAACCCAGGGGATGTCACTCAGTATTATCCACTCCCGAGTGACCAGAGGAGCTCCACCGAGATAATAACCCATCCCGGCTTGGGCTCGTGATACGCACACTCCCAAAAATCCATTTACGCCAATAAAATAGGATTTTCTCAATTAAAATAAAATACACGTGCATGCACCATGTAAATGCAAATTTCAATGCTCGACAAATACAACCAACCATAGAACAACAATCAAGCAACTCCGTCCTCCATCCATCCGACCCCCGAACTCCTCGGACTCAGTCCGGAATCAGCAAACCAACCAAATAAATTATTGTAAGAGCAAAATATATTTAAATCTAAAAGTAGAGTTTGGAAAATACTTACAATGCTATATAGGATTTTTAGAAGGTTCGGCGCGCGGCAAACGATGGGCGGAAAGCAACGTAACAGTGCAAATGCACTGTAGCCGTGGGTCGCAAAATACCCACTTTTGACCGGGGACAAACCAAGACACCAAATTGATAGGGAATGGTCTAGGGATGTTTATGAAGCTAGTGGAAGTGAGTTTTGGCCGTGGGTGGCGGCGAAAATGCCGGTAGAAGCGAAAAACGAGCAAATCGGAGTTGAGCTCGTGGGAGCTGCTCCGGTGGCCGATCTAGGCCGGAAATGGGTGGGTTAGGTCGGCAAGAGGTAGGGGAAGAAGTGGTGAAAAGATGGTGGCCGGAGGTGGTGCGACGGCGCCGAAAACGGTGACAACCGTGCGGCTTAGATGCGCTTTTCCGGCCAAACGGCCGGCCGGTTGGGGGAGATCTTCGGAGGGGTGGTACACCGGAGGGAGGGGAAGTTTTCTGGGTGGGTGGTGGAGGCCACGCCGCCGGCAAGTGGCGGTTCTGGGCGGAGGAAATTTTCGGAAACAGGGGAAAATTCTGGGTTGGTGCCGCTACTTTGAGCGGCTCGTGGCGGCTAACGGTGGCTCCGATGGCTCTGAAAATTGGAGGGGTTGTAGTCTGCCGTGAGAGGAAGAGAATGGCGGGGGTGGTGTATGACACCTCCACCGGACGGCGGAGATACGGCTGGCCAAAGGTGGCTGCGCGGGAAGGCAAAGTGCAGGGGAGAGAGGGCTGGACGACGCACGGCACGGGGAAGAGGAAGGAAAAGAAGAAGAAAGAAAAGAAAGAAGGAAGAGGAGGAAAAGAAAAGGAAAAGAAGGAAAAAGAAAAAGGAGAAAAAGAAAAGAAGGGAAAAAGAAATGAAGTCCAAACTTCACTTCCGGGATCCGGAAACTGATCCGCCGAAAACGATATAAAAACATAAAACGACTAAAATAAATTAAACACTACGTCAAATAAATAAATAAACACCAAGAAAATATTTTAAACACATCGTCAAGCTAAAATAAAATAAATAACTAACAAAAACCAACTATTAAATTTTTAAAACCAAAAACGAGCTAAAATCAATTAAATAGCAATTTAAATTCAACAGCCAATAAAATCCAATTAAAATCCGATAATTTAAAATAAAAGCACTATAAATTTAATTAAATTAAATTATTCCTTCAGTGAAAATACACGTAAAAACAGGTCATCACAGTTGAAATTTGTTCGAACCTGAAAACTTGAAATAGGACACATAGGTGACGAGTTTTGCCACCGTAACTAGATTTGTTATAGTTGAATGATGTTGGTTCGTGTTTGGAAACCTGTTACAATGATGATTGTCACCTTAATAAGTATGAAATCTTGAAAACATATACATGCCCATGCTTAATTAAACCGAGTTCCCCTCTTATTTGCATCTACCGATTTGTTTAGAGTGAGAGGTCAACTGGCGATTTCATAGAGAGAGAGAGAGAGAGAGAGAGAGAGAGAGAGAGAGAAGCATGAGAGAGAGGGCTGCCAACTGATTTCCAAGGCATGATATTTGTTAAATCTTGATGTTTGTATTCATGATCTTAATTTTTGTAATTTTTGTTTAATAACTTCATTGTATTCACTAAACGTGGTGTAGGTATTTTGTGCTTTATTGGGTTTGTTTGGAGTTGCATTGAAGGTAAATATTCTACTTTCTACAAACTTAGTTTATGTATTATAGTCAAATATTTGTGTGTTTGTCTGTGTTGTGCATGGTAAAGGAGGATGTGCTTGTGATTCACTCTATTTTGATTTATTTATTGCTTGATTTTGTTTTGTGTTTGTGTCTATAAACTGGGTAAAAACCGTTTGAATGATATCAAGAACCATTCGAACATGAGAGAGACCTCTCGAATGAATGGTAAACATGTTCGAACATTAACCAGCATTACAAATCTAGTCCAGACAGAAATGTTAACATCATAAGATCATTACCTTGAATGAAAAAATATACTTTAAAAAATGAGGACATTTATATTAAAAGGAAAAATAAGAAATTTATAACTTAGTAACACACAATTAGATTTAACAAAATTAATAATATAATTAATTAGGAAAAAGTAATACTTTAAAAAATTGGGTCATCTATCTTAAAAGGAAAAAAACAAAAATTTAAAACTTAGAAACATTAAAAACATATAAAATAATTAACAACATAATTATCGTTCACATCCTATCTCGAGTAATTCCTAACTCTCCCATTGACGCGCCAATGAAGACTAACTCTCCAAAAGAAGGTAAAATATTGATAAAAATTATGTCTAAATTAAGGTAAATTATATATATTAAATATATTCTCCTTTATCATTTCCTTCGTTTCTGCCATAACTGTGACGCCCCCAAATTCCGGTTGGGATTGAACGGACATTTGAAGCGTCGGGACATGCAACACAAGGTTACCTGCCCCCGTTCATGACATATAAGATGCAATGTTTCTAACATGCATCTAGCATTATGCAATATTCGCAGCGGATAATCTTTTTCTTTAGCAATACTATGCACCAAACTAAATATATCCCAAATACTTGAAACATAATTCATACATAAAGGCATACTAAAAAGCCGTGATCACCACACTAGTCTAAAATGGTTGTGATCAAAAGAATACTTGAGATACAACTCCAAAAGTACAAGTATTAACCTAAGTTAAATACTATACCATCATCAACATCGCACCGTGGCCTAGTCGACCGTATTCAGTTGGTCAGATTCCAATTCTCCTTTGGGTCCTGTAACAAGATCTACCATTCGGGGGAATGGTAGTTGGGACTACCACAGTGAGATTTGATTACAAATCTCAGTAAGTTAACATAAAACTCACACACAGGTTAAAAATGCATGCATGGCAGTAAAAGCATAAATGCATAATTATAGTCATAACGTACTCCACAGTTGTTGTGGCCCCACGTATTCTACATGTCACAATTGCTGTGTCTCATGTAGTGTATGCTCCACAGTTGTTGTGGCCCCATACTTCATGTAACATAAAATATAATACGTACTCCACAGTTGTTGTGGCCCCACGCATTATAAGTAACATAAATATAATACGTACTCCACAGTTGTTGTGGCCCCACGCATTATAAGTAACATAACATAAATATAATACGTACTCCACAGTTGTTGTGGCCCCACGCATTATAAGTAACATAACATAAGATATAATACGTACTCCACAGTTGTTGTGAGCCCCACGCATTATAAATAACATAACATAAATATAATACGTACTCCACAGTTGTTGTGGCCCCACGCATTATAAGTAACATAACATAAATATAATACGTACTCCACAGTTGTTGTGGCCCCACGCATTATAAGTAACATAAATATAATACGTACTCCACAGTTGTTGTGGCCCCACGCATTATAAGTAACATAACATAAGATATAATACGTACTCCACAGTTGTTGTGGCCCCACGCATTATAAATAACATAACATAAATATAATACGTACTCCACAGTTGTTGTGGCCCCACGCATTATAAGTAACATAACATAAATATAATACGTACTCCACAGTTGTTGTGGCCCCACGCATTATAAGTAACATAACATAAGATATAATACGTACTCCACAGTTGTTGTGGCCCCACGCATTATAAATAACATAACATAAATATAATACGTACTCCACAGTTGTTGTGGCCCCACGCATTATAAGTAACATAACATAAATATAATACGTACTCCACAGTTGTTGTGGCCCCACGCATTATAAGTAACATAAATATAATACGTACTCCACAGTTGTTGTGGCCCCACGTATTCAAGTAACATAACATATCTTATCTTTCTTAATGCATGAGATATTAATTAATATCATATACTTTTCTAACATGGCGTATACTTGTAAATGGCACAATATGATTTAATCATAAACATTTCATGGCATAATTATATCATATGGCATACTTAACATGGCATACTTATAACATACATCATTGTATGACAGAAAAGATTATATAACAGATAATTATTCATGAGAGATTAAATCATACGTAGCAGATAAACATGTAATGACATAGCATGACATGGCATATACGATAACATACATACATAAATTGTAGTTCTCTTACCCATCACACATACACAATAAACTGATAGTAAGTTAGAGGCTAACTTACCTCGATCGTCGCGTTCTATGAGAATAGAGCGCGAGACACGAGGAACTGCACAACAGCTGGAAGAGGAACACTCGAGTCCTTAAGATTTTCACTTCTGAACTCAATTGCCATATTGTAAGCACTTGCAACACCACTGGCCAACTTGAGGTTTCACTATACTCGGAAGAGATAAATTGACTTCAGAAAGCCTTTGCACTAAAACAAGTTCATTAAAATTATCAATAACAACCAAACAAACAACTCATTTCTCAATCCATATACTCTTAGCCATAGTCAACCACAAGATGACACCAGTCATCCCGGACTATAATCCAT
The DNA here is from genome assembly GCA_011037825.1 of Carya cathayensis. Lineage (NCBI taxonomy): Eukaryota > Viridiplantae > Streptophyta > Magnoliopsida > Fagales > Juglandaceae > Carya > Carya cathayensis. The sequence goes on from QGSO01000630.1 coordinate 288,134, forward strand.
ATCATCACTGCTTCGGGATACTGTCATACAGTTTCCCAACATTACACCATACGCTCCACACTTCTCTGCTACGCCATTCAACCCTTCGTGACACGCCATCCGATGTATCACGACTTAATACAGAGTACACTCACGTGAACTCTCTTCCATCCACACTACAATACCCATCACTGCGATACACGTCTCACGGTGCATCGCTACGCGACACGGAGTACGCGCTACGCGTACTTCCTTCGCTACAACTCTCATCAACACGATGCACATCACACGATGCATCGCCATACAACACGGAGTACACTACATGCGTACTCCCTTCCTTCTACGACACACATCACTACAGTGCACGTCGCGCGGCGCGTCGCTGCATTACACAGAATACGCTACACGCGTATTCTCTTCACACAACCCGCCGTATCACATCTACGGCATCCATCTCACGCCTATACTTCACAGCACAGTCCACAAAATACACAATCAAACGCAACACTTCACAACCACACTTCGCTTCACAACTACGCAACGAATTCCACAAATACAACTACACAATCCACAAACCAACCAACTATTTTAAACGTAAAATAACTAGAGATAGAAGGTTATACCATCGACGGGATAACCCGTGCGTCGCTCGTTGTTCGTCACGAACATGCGTCGGAGGAACGTACGTGGCGGCGTACGGTGGCTGTCCACCACATAAAGTGGTAGTTTGGGCTTGAGAAAGGCTAGGCGTGGTCTTGGAAGACTCATGATTTTACAGCTGTCGGTGAAGAACAAAATACGTGATTTACGGAAAAGATAAACTATACGCGTGATTCCAGATGAGGGTAAAGACAAGAGAGATGTGATTGCTGTCGGGAAATAATCCAAAACTGATAATTTTAGCGGGCTGTTACATCTTCCCCTCCTAAAAAGAAGATTTCGTCCTCGAAATCGACGCAAGTACAAACGTAAAACACGCTTAAAACACTGTAGATAGTTTGAAAAAAAAGAACCGTCCGTGACCCGACAAGTGCTGCAAAGTCTCGGGGCCTACTCTATGAATTTAATACGGCTAGTGATTTGAACAGACGCCTGATGTTGATGACAACCGTGATTGAAGGCTTTGAGTTTCTATAAAGAAACAGGATCATCTTCATCCATCGGAAAGAAAAAACATCGTTTCTTGATCTGTGTTTTGTTTTTCCATAACAAAATAATGGCTGGGCAAAACTCTTCCACTAATGTTCCAGACTTGAATCAGGAACCCTTGACGAATCAACCATCAATCTTTTCTCCTGAGGTCGTCAATACTACGATAGGAGCAGCGAACTGTTCTTCTAGTAGGACTGATTCTGAGATTATTACAGAATCATGGAAGCTCAGTAGTCAATATGCTGCCTCTGTTACGATCATGTCTCGGAGGTTACTGGCGAGGGTAAGTGAGATTGATCATCTTAACATCCGAATATCTGAGTTACAACAGAAACTTGCTAATAAGGATATGGAGAATAAAAGGCTACAGCAAGAAAACCAAGAGTTGAAGAAATTTGCAGATTGGTATGCTCATGATCTACAACCACGAATAGAAGAGCTGGAACGAGAAAGGATTCAGATACAGGGTCAACATCGACAGATAACAGCAGAGGTTCATCGTTTTCTAGAGAAATAGGGACAAACTACTGTTAATCTAGCTGGCTTAGTAAGAAACTTTTGACAAAGCGTGTCCAGCATAGCTTGTATTTCTTTTGACTAAAATAAAATTTGAAGAGAAACTAGTTTGTCTTCTTCTTTATGTTATCTCTATAAAGTCAGTCTTCAACTCAATCCAATATGCATCAAAACTTATTCTCATCTCTATAACTCCTCTGCATTCCTTCAACATTCTCGCCTTAAGTTTTCAGTTCTTTTCTCAATGGCTCAATCTTCTAACATTTCCCTAGATCCATCCATGAGGTATTCAGCACCTCAACCTCCTGTCCTTTCTGCAGCTGCCATTGGTGCCATGCTGCAGCAAGAAAATACTAGTATGGCTAATAAGTCAGACTCTGATGCTGTCTACGACTTGGTGAGTCTTGGGACTCGCTACTCATCTTCTATAATTGCTTTTTCCCAGCGGGTACAAGCCAAAAACCATGAGGTTGAAAGGCTTAAGGAACAAATTGTTGTACTTCAACGAATTGTTCAAGAATCTCACACCAGGGAAGGAATCCTTCGGCAGCAGAATAAACAGCTGAAAACTCTACTGGATTCTTCATTCCGCTTGCCAGCTCCCATGAATAGGGATGATATGATATTGTATGAAGAGAGTGAGCGTCTCCAACATGAGGCTAAGAACCTCAAGTTTATGTAGAAGCATTTTATTAAAAAAAATATCTCTCTATATTTATGAACTCTGGTTTTATCCTTTAAGAGATATTCGTAACATGCTTCATACCTATTTCTCTTCTAATCATATATAATCTATCTTCTGGTAAAGGTTTTGCGAAAATATCTGCTAACTGATCAACTGTGTTTGTGAACTCTAACACTATATCGCTTTTCAGCACATGATCTCAAAGAAATTCACGCCTAATGAAAACTAAAATCTCAAGCCTAGTATTTGGTGCATTTCTTAAGGACATGTGGATTTACAACCCAGAGACGTATTGCTCTGATACCACCTGTGACGCCCCCAAATTCCGCTTGGGATTGAACGGACATTTGAAGCGTCGGGACATGCAACACAAGGTTACCTGCCCCCGTTCATGACATATAAGATGCAATGTTTCTAACATGCATCTAGCATTATGCAATATTCGCAGCGGATAATCTTTTTCTTTAGCAATACTATGCACCAAACTAAATATATCCCAAATACTTGAAACATAATTCATACATAAAGGCATACTAAAAAGCCGTGATCACCACACTAGTCTAAAATGGTTGTGATCAAAAGAATACTTGAGATACAACTCCAAAAGTACAAGTATTAACCTAAGTTAAATACTATACCATCATCAACATCGCACCGTGGCCTAGTCGACCGTATTCAGTTGGTCAGATTCCAATTCTCCTTTGGGTCCTGTAACAAGATCTACCATTCGGGGGAATGGTAGTTGGGACTACCACAGTGAGATTTGATTACAAATCTCAGTAAGTTAACATAAAACTCACACACAGGTTAAAAATGCATGCATGGCAGTAAAAGCATAAATGCATAATTATAGTCATATATAAACATAGTATAACTTGACATATAGCATGACTTAACCAGAACTTAAACATGAACTGAACTTGACTTAACATGGCATAATACGCTACACGCGTATTCTCTTCACACAACCCGCCGTATCACATCTACGGCATCCATCTCACGCCTATACTTCACAGCACAGTCCACAAAATACACAATCAAACGCAACACTTCACAACCACACTTCGCTTCACAACTACGCAACGAATTCCACAAATACAACTACACAATCCACAAACCAACCAACTATTTTAAACGTAAAATAACTAGAGATAGAAGGTTATACCATCGACGGGATAACCCGTGCGTCGCTCGTTGTTCGTCACGAACATGCGTCGGAGGAACGTACGTGGCGGCGTACGGTGGCTGTCCACCACATAAAGTGGTAGTTTGGGCTTGAGAAAGGCTAGGCGTGGTCTTGGAAGACTCATGATTTTACAGCTGTCGGTGAAGAACAAAATACGTGATTTACGGAAAAGATAAACTATACGCGTGATTCCAGATGAGGGTAAAGACAAGAGAGATGTGATTGCTGTCGGGAAATAATCCAAAACTGATAATTTTAGCGGGCTGTTACAATAACTATGATTTTCTTAAGAGCTAACTATACAATCTCGTTGAAATTGAGCCACTACTCGAGGTGTCACATTGAAAAATACTGTAAATTGTGTAATATTAAGGTTAACATTCCTAATGATCACACTAGAGGTGAAGCAAAACCAAAGGCTTGGCTTGTTTCGCATATGAGTGCTCTTACACAAACTTATGCACCTTTAGCTACTTGTTTATGGCATAAAGTCCTCCAAGATTTTAAAGACCATATCAAAAGACATTGCTAGGTAATGTTTAATTTATTTCTTAAAGTATTTAGTGTGCATTAGACAAAATATAAAATATGCAAATGATTTTTTCGTATATAATAATTTTTTGAATAATGACTTCAAATTAAATTTTGGCCGGAGAGAGAAACATAAGAATGTTGATGACCTCATGTGTAATGCATTTCACAAATATAAGGTGAGATTTCATGAGTGTTACAATAAGTTCGATAACAAGGACGAGGCATACCAACATCCTTTTTGGGATATCCGACATTGCGAGTGGGAAACATTTTGTGAAATGTTTGAAGATCCGGCATCTGGCATATAAGATTGTTTTATGTGTCATATTTTATAATTTTCTCTTGCTAATATTTACTAATTATTTGGCATTTGTAAGAGAAAAATTTTATAAATAAAACAAATTGATCGAATTTGAAGATTCATCATCTTGCAGACTTAAGATCGTTCTATCGTCTCTCTAAGAAACTGGTAATGTTATTTTATATAATATGTTGCTCAAGTTTTTTATTTGTCGTATTCTAATAAATTTATATCTATAAACTATATATCTTTTAGCAAGAATCTAATACCAATTTTGATCTAACATAATTAATTAGGAAGAAGTAATACTTTAAAAAAATGGGGTCATTTATATTAAAACTATATATATATAAAAATTTAAAACTTAGAAACATTAAAAAAATATAAAATAATTAACAACATAATTATCATTCGCATCCTATCTTCACTAATTCCTAGCTCTCCGATTGACTCACCAATGGAGACTAACTCTCTAGAACAATGTAAAATATTGATAAAAATTATGTCTAAATTAATGTAAATCATATATATTAAATATATTCTCCTTTATCATTTCCTTCGTTTCTACCATATATATATGATTTTCTTGAGAGATAACTGTACAATCTCATTAAGGTCGAGCCACTACTAGAGGTGTCATATTGAAAAAATATTGTAAAGTAGATAAGATTAAGGTTAACATTCTCGATGATCGCACTGGAGGTGTAGGAAAACCAAAGGCTTGGCTTGTTTTGCATATGAGTGCTCTTACACAAACTTATGCACATTTGGCTACATGTTTATGGTGTAAAGTCCCCCAAGCTTTCAAAGACCATATAAAACAACATTGCTAGGTAATGTTTAATTTATTTCTTAAATTAATTAATGTGTAGTAGACAAAATATAGAATATGCGAATGATTTGTACGTATATAATAATTTTTTGAATAATGACTTCAAATTAAATTTTGGCCGGAGAGAAGAACATCAGACTGTTGATGACCTCATGAGTAATGCATTTTGCAAATATAAGGCGAAATTTCATGAGTACTACAATAAGTTCAACAACAAGGATGAGACATACCAACATCCTTTTTGAGATGTCCGACATTGCACGTGGGAAAAACTTTGTGACATATTTGAAGATCCGGCATATAAGGTAAATAACTTGTTTTACGTGTCATATTTTATAATTTTCTCTTGTTAATATTTACTAATTATTTGCAGGATCAAAATTCTATAAATAAAACAAATAGATCGAATTTGAAGATTCATTATCTTGCAGACTTAAGATCTTTCTATTGTCTCTCTAAGAAACTGGTAATGTTATTTTATATAATCTGTTGCTCAATTTTGTTATTTGTCATATTCCAATAAATTTATATCTATAAACTATATATCTTTTAGAAAGAATCTAATACCAATTATGATCTAATAAAATTATTTGATTAAGCACATACTCATCTTAATGAATCGTGGGCTCAACCCAACTCACATGAAATTTATGAAAGCATACAATTATCTATTTTTTTATGTATAAATATAAATATCTGTTTTAATTAAAGATATTTGTATATTTGTGGCAGATGTATAAAAAAATGATTATCCTGCGTGTTGAATTTGCATTTGATCAAAGTTCCTTAAAAAGTGATGTTGACATTTTTACAAAAGCTATGGGTCCATGTTTAGGATATTTGGGGGTTTTGGGTCGTTGCATCAAGCCCTCTACCTCGTCCTCATCATCCAATAACATCTCCAACACTTTTAGAGCTTTAGAAGATTTGAGGGTTGTGATTGAGCAATTAAGGATAAAGTAGTATGAGTTATAGACTCAACTAGCACAATAAGCAGGCATAAGATATTGCGATTGAAACAACAATAGGAGTTAAGGAGAGAGATGCAACTCCAAACGCTGATGGTGATGTAGCAATTCAGGCCTTCTAACAACTGATTTAATAATTTACCTACTTTTTGTGTATGATGAATAATGTTTTCATTCCAAAAAATATTTTTTGGAATGAAATTCAAATTTTCGTCCCAAAAGATCTTTAGAGATGGAGATACTGGGACGATGTTGGGACATTTATTTTTTTTCATCCCAAAAAATTCTTTAAGACAAAATTGCTATTTTTTGAAATGAAAATTTTTGTCCCAAAAACCTTTTTTGTTGTATATTACTCAATTTAATGGTTCTGTTTCAATTATTTTTTAAGTTTTAATGTTTTTAATTTGAATGTGTTTTTTCAATATTATTTTATTATTTTTAAATTAATTTATTTTGTTGAATTTGTTATTTTTATCAAGAATATTTATACCAAATTCTTAATAATGGTAAATTATTATTATTATTTGATTATTTAAGAAGTGATTTGGCTGATTCAACATCCTAGGGGTTTGTGTTGCTTTTTCAGGAGAAAAAAAAAAGGTAACCTATAGGTCATACGTCGGATTCCACCATCCTTCAGAAAATGGAAAGCGCAATGAAATAAAATTAAATTGGAAGAGACTGGGTGGTCCAATGTTATAAGCTGTTATAAGCATTAGCAAGAAGAAGAATTAAGAGAAGGAAGCCTAGAAGCAAGGGAGCAATGACTGTGAAGAACTGGAGCAGTTAAAGCACGTGATAGCACATGAGTCATTAAGTAGGTAGAGTTGCAATTGTAGCCTTAAAGTGTTAACTAAATGTGCAAGAATGCCCTCCCCTTAATAATAGAATTAACGTCTCATTTGTGTATAAAAGGGAGTCGAGCTCCTGATGTAAAGCATTGAGAAAAGTAAATAAATTTCATTCTTGGAGGAACTGATCCCTCGAAGATCAGATGTTCAGTCAACTCTTGAGTAGTTGTTACAATTGGTATCATAGCAGGTTCATTTTTCTGGAAAATTTTTTTTTTCAAATGGCAGAAGGAACTCGCTATAAAGAATTGGAGAAGATGGTGGTTGGTTTGCGACAGAGCCAAGATCAGCAAGGAAAGAGTCTTGAAGATCACCAAGAAGCATTAGAATCCTTGAATTCGAAGTTGGATATGCTGCTTGAGGCTGTGAATGTTAATGGGGGCAAGCTAGGTCATCAAAATTCAGGGGCCAGACCAGATGGAGGAAATCCAGAACAAAGAGGTATATAGTTTCGTGCTATTAAAATAGACTTTCCAAAGTTTGATGGGGATAATCCTATTGGGTTGGTTTATAAAGCAAATCAATATTCTGCTTTGTATCCTATGCCAGATGGACAAAAGATTTGGATGGCATCTTTGTACATGGAAATAATTGCTTTAATTTGGTTCCAAGGTGTTGAAGAAACTAGTCTTTTTGTTTCTTGGGATGTTTTTGTTGATGCCTTACAATTGAGATTTGGGAATTCATCACATGATGATCCTATGGAAGCTTTGAAACATTTAAAACAAACTTCTACAGTTACTGTATACAAAACTCAATTTGAAGAAATCTCTAATAGGTTGAAAAGATTGTCTGAAGATTATAAACTGTGCTTGTTTTTAAGTGGATTAAGGGATGAAATAAGATTACTTGTAAGTATGCTGCATCCTCAGTCTCTTAATTCAGCTTTTGGTCTTGCTAAGATGCAAGAAGAATACATCCACAGTATTCGTGGTAACTTTAGAGGGGGGAATTATCAAAATTCCTTTGCACCATTTTCTGTTGGAGGAAATGGATTTACTAATAATTTTGCAAGAAAAGAAAACACTCTTGTAGAAAAGAATAATAGTTTCAAACCCTCTTTGCCAATACAAAAAGTTACCCCAACCGAAATGAAGGAAAGAAGAGAAAAAGGGTTGTGTTATTTCTGTGATGAGAAATGGAACCCCAGTCATAAATGTGAGAGTAAAAAGGCTAAATTCTTTGTGATGGAAGGGATGGAGTTGTTTCGAGATGATGACAAGCAAGATTGTGAGATGGTAGAAAATCAGGACGTGGATAAGATTATGATTCCACAAGGTGAAGTTCCTGAGATATCTCTTAATGCTATAGTAGGGTATTTAAGTCCAAGAACTATGAGAACTCATGGTAAAGTTTAGGACTGTCCTATTGTCATTCTTGTAGACACAGGTAGCCCACATTATTTTCTTGATCCCATGATTTCTGGAAAAGTGGGGTTAGGAATTAATATTGCTGAGCAGGTGGAAGTACGTGTAGCTAATGGAGAGAAAATGAGAAGTGAAGGGTTGATAGAACAAATGTAGTTTCAGATGCAAGGCAATCAGCTTAACACTGATTTTTTCTTATTGCCTCTTGGTGGTTGTGATGTTGTAGTAGGGATGCAGTGGTTGAGAACCTTGGGTCCTATATTGTGGGATTTTAATGGTTTAACTATGTCTTTCCAGCACAACAACAAGACAGTGACAATTAGAGGCATGAATGCTACTAAACCTGAATTGGTTGAGGATATTCAGATCTGTAAGTTGACTACAATTGAAAGGAAAGGAATGTTGTTACAGTTAGTTCAACTACAACAACCTGCTAGCAAAGAACCTATAGACAGTGAAGTTGAGGAGGTCTTAAAAAAATTTGCTGTAGTTTTTGATGAACCTAAGGGTTTACCTCCAAAAAGGAGCCATGATCACAAGATTTATCTTAAAGAGGGTACAATGCCTATTTCTGTTAGGCCATATAGGAATCCCTTTGTACAAAAAGCTGAGATTGAAAAGATAGTTAAAGAATTGCTTGAAGCGGAGTTATAAGATGCAGTCAATCTCCTTTTTCATCTCCTGTGATTCTTGTGAGGAAAGTTGATGGATCTTGGCATATGTGTATAGACTACAGGGCTTTGAATAGAGAAACTATTAAAGACAAGTTTCCTATTCCTGTGGTAGATGAACTTCTTGATGAATTATGTGGGGCTACAGTTTTTTCCAAGCTAGACCTCAGATCTGGCTATCATCATATTCGGGTGAAGGAGTCAGATATTGAGAAGACAACTTTTCGCACACATCAAGGCCATTATGAGTTTTTGGTTATGCCTTTTGGCTTAACCAATGCTCCTGCCACCTTCTAGTCATTGATGAATGAAGTGTTTCAACCATTTTTAAGAAAATTTGTTATAGTTTTCTTTGATGACATTTTAATATATAGTAAGAATAAGGAAGATCATGTGCAGCATTTAACCTTAGTGTTAGAAGTATTAGCAAAGCATACATTGTTTGCTAAGAGAAGTAAATGCAAGTTTGCCTCTAAGCAAATAGACTATCTTGGACATTTGGTGTCTGCTGAGGGAGTGCAGGCTGATCCATCCAAGATAAAGGCCATGGTGGAATGGCCTTTGCCCAAATCCATCAAGTCCTTAAGGGGATTTCTTGGCTTAACTGGCTATTACAGGAAATTTGTAAGATATTATGGATTAATTGCTGGGCCTCTCACTGATTTGCTTAAAAAAGATTCATTTCATTGGAGTAATGCAGCTACACAAGCCTTTGAAGCATTGAAGAAGGCTATTTCTTAACCACCTGTTTTAGCTTTACCTGATTTTACTAAACCATTTTTAATTGAATGTGATGCATCAGGTAGAGGAGTAGGAGCTGTGTTAATGCAGAATAACAGACCCTTGGCTTTCCTTAGCCAAACTTTGAAAGGAAAAGCATTGGATCTTTCTGCATATGAGAAGGAATTCTTGGCATTAGTAGTGGCTGTTAAGAAGTGGAGGCCTTACCTTGTGGGCTCACAGTTTGTCATCAAAACTGACCAACAAAGCCTAAAGTTTTTACTAGAACAGAAGATAGGTACACCTTCACAACAAAAGTGGATTAGTAAGCTCATTGGTTATGTGTGGCGCCCCCAAAATCCCCACGTATGGAAAACGGGGAATTCGAGGCGCCCGGATGGTGACAGGTGACATCACGGGTCACCACCCTATCGAAGAGTGCCAAGTGTGTGCAAGCGACAAATGTGCACATGAAGATACGCAGCAGATAGCAAAGTCAAATACTAAGTACCAGAATATTTTTTTTTTAATAAAATACAAACGGTTCAAAGGCACATAATAAAATATTACATGATATAAATATTGTTTTAAAACTAAGTACAAAGCATAACTTCAAATCAGAACTCCGGCGGAGCCGCATCCTCGGGCTCAGCCTCCTCCTCCTCCTCGAACACTACATCAAAATCTACGATACCAAAAATGGTGCCGCAGGTAAGTAAAACCCAAACACCACTAGATAAAAGCATATTAAACTCAAACAATATGCATGAATGAATGTCAATGCCCCAAAACTCATAAATCATATTTTCCACGCACGCCAAAAAAAAACCCAACTGGCTTAAAAACATAACCTTTAAAACCAAGCCTCGCCATTATCCCAGATAATGGCCCAAACCACCATTTTCCCCGAAAATGGATCACAAGACCATCGCCATTTTCCCAGAAAATGGCCCATATCCGAAAACCATGAAAACCAACCAATTATGCATGCACCATGATCTCCCCTAGGGATCATCCGCACACTCTGGCTCTGTGCCACACCGCAGGTAACGTCTACGCGTGTGACACCTACATGAGCGATGCCCAGACTCGCGCCTCCAACTCGCGCGTACCTGGCCAGGCCATCCTCTAGTCCCCGCCACTAAAAGGACCACGGAGTCGACACGACAGCGTTACCGTATCGTGCGATCCGGTCGTCGCCCGGCGACAACCCAGGGGATGTCACTCAGTATTATCCACTCCCGAGTGACCAGAGGAGCTCCACCGAGATAATAACCCATCCCGGCTTGGGCTCGTGATACGCACACTCCCAAAAATCATTTACGCCAATAAAACATGATTTTTCCAATAAAATAAAATACAAGTGCATGCATCATGTAAATGCCAATTTCAATGCTCGACAAATAAATTCAACCATAGCACAACAAATCAAGCAACTCCGTCCTCCATCCATCCGACCCCCGAACTCCTCGGACTCAGTCCGGAATCAGCGAACCAACCAAATAATTTATTGAAAGAGTAAAATACATTTAAATCTAAAAGTAGCGTTTGGAAAATACTTACAGCGCTATATAGGATTTTTAGAAGGTTCGGCGCGAAGCGAACGGCGATGCGAAAGCAACGTAACAGTGCAAATGCACTGTTCCCGTGGGTCGCAAAATACCCACTTTTGACCGGGGACAAACCAAGACACCAAATTGATAGGGAATGGTCTAGAGATGTTTATGAAGCTAGTGGAAGTGAGTTTTGGCCGTGGGTGGCGGCGAAAACGCCGGTAGGGGCGGAAAAAGGGCAAATCGGAGTTGAGCTCGTGGGAGCCGCTCCGGTGACCGTTTGAGGCCGGGGATGGGTGGGTTAGGTCGGCAAGGAGTAGGGGAAGAAGTGGTGAAGAGGTGGTGGCCGGAGGTGGAGCGACGGCGGCGGATCGGGCCTCAAGCCGTGCGGCTTGTTGGGATTTTTCCGGCCAAACGGCCGGCCGGTTGGGGCTGGGAGTCGGAGGGGATGATCACCGGCCGGAGGGGAGTCGACCGGCAGGGGTGGCGTCGGGCACGACGCCGGCGAACGGCGGGCCTGGGCGGGAAGGCTTTCCGGCGTGGGTGAGGAGAGAGAGAGAAAGAGAGGGACGCGGGGAGAGAGAGAGAGAGCCGAACGGGAGAGGGAAAAAAAGGAAAAAGAAAAAAGAAAAAAGGAAAAAAGAAAAAGAAGAGGAAAAGAAAAGATGAAGGAAATTAATGAGGTCCAGTCCTCACGTCGGAAGTCCAAAAACTGATCAGCCGAAAACGGTAAAAACATAAAACGATTAAAATAAATTAACACTACATCAAATAAATAAATAAACACCAATAAAATATTTTAAACACATCAATAAGCTAAAATAAAATAAATAACTAGTAAAAACCAATTATTTAAATTTTTAAAACCAAAAACAAGCCAAAATAAATTAAATCACAATTTAAATCCAACAGCCAATAAAATCCATTTAAAACTCGATAATTTAAAATAAAAGCACTATAAAATATTTAATTAAATTAAAATATTCCTTCAGTGAAAATACACATAAAAGCGGGTCATCACATCCTCCCCCCCTTAAAACAAATTTCGTCCTCGAAATTTGCAGGACCGAACACCAACTTGAAACAAGCCATACAATTCCACATAAAACCAACTGCAACCAAAAAAAAAAAACGTACCGTCATCACTCGAACAAGTAGGGGTACTGCTCCCTCATGTCCACTACTCGCTCCCAGGAGAAATCTTGAGCTAACGGATCTCCCCAGGCCACCTTAACCAGATATATCGTTTTAGACCTTAACTGTTGCTCCTTCCAATCCATGATCTGCGATGGAACAACCTCATAAGTAAGGTCCGGTTGCAACTGAATATTCTCTGGGTCGACAAAACGTGGCTCTTGTTGTCCAAAACTCTTCTTTAAAGACGATACATGGAAGACATTGTGTATATCCCCAAAATATTCTGGCAAAGCAACTCTGTAAGCGACGGACCCTACCTTCTCCAAAATCTGAAAAGGTCCAACATATCTTGGATCCAGCTTTCTCTTCTTCCCAAAACGCTTAACTCCTTTCATGGGAGAGACCTTAAGATAAACCCAATCGCCTTGTTCGAAAGACAATTCTCTCCTCCTGGTATCCGCGTAACTCTTTTGACGACTTTGCGCTGCAGCCATGTTATCTCTTATAATCTGAATCTGATTTTGCATATCCTGTATTATCTCGGGTCCAATTATTTTCTTCTCCCCGACTTCATCCCAACATAAGGGTGATCTGCATTTTCTACCATACAGAGCTTCATAAGGAGCCATTTGGATGGATGCATGGAAGCTGTTATTATACGCGAATTCTATGAGTGGCACATGATTCTCCCAACTTCCTTGAAAATCTAAAGCACACGCTCGCAACATATCTTCCAGAGTTTGAATCGTGCGCTCTGACTGGCCGTCTGTCTGGGGGTGATAAGCAGTACTAAACTTTAATTTAGTACCTAAAGCCGCCTGCAAACTCTTCCAAAAATGGGAGGTGAACCTTGGATCTCTGTCCGACACTATGCTCTTGGGTATCCCATGTAGTCTCACTATTTCCTTTACATACAAGCGGGTCAATTTTCCCAGAGAATCCGCATTATTGACCGGTAAGAAATGAGCACACTTAGTCAGTCGATCAACAATTACCCAAACTGAGTTCTTTCCACTGGGAGTCCTCGGTAAGCCTACTACAAAATCCATAGAGACGTCATCCCATTTCCATTCAGGAACAGGTAGAGGCTGGAGCAAACCTGCTGGTCTTTGATGCTCGGCCTTGACTTGACGGCAAGTGCCACATCTCTCAATATACAAGGCAATATCCCTCTTCATTCCTTCCCACCAATAATTTTTCCTTAAGTCCCGATACATTTTGGTGCTACCCGGATGAACGGAATAGGGAGCCGCGTGAGCCTCCGTCATAATTCGCTCCTTAAATTCCGAGTCCTTAGGAATTACTCTACGATCTCGGAATCGAAGAATCCCATCTTTATCCAAACTGTAGTGCAACGGCCCTCTAGATTTTCTGACCCTTTTTCTAATGTCCAACAGCTTCGGATCTTTTCTCTGAAGAGTCTTCAATTCTTCAAAATCAAATACCCGAATATCAAGAATTGAAGATATCACTTCCTCTTGCTGCGAACTTCCAATAAGGAGCCTTCTCAACCCGCAAAGTAAAGAATCCACTCCAGAAGATTCAGCTTCATCCTCTAAATGTGACTTCCGGCTCAAGGCATCTGCAACTACATTTGCTTTTCCTGGGTGGTATTTAATCTCGCACTGATAGTCGCTTATTAGCTCTAACCATCTCCTTTGCCTCATGTTGAGATTCTTCTGAGAAAATAAATGCTTCAGACTCTTGTGATCGGTGTAGATCTCGCAAACTGCTCCATATAAAAAGTGTCGCCAAATCTTAAGGGCAAACACTATTGCGGCCAATTCCAAATCATGTGTCGGGTAATTCTTCTCGTGGTCTTTCAGTTGACGAGACGCATAAGCCACGACCCGTCCTCCTTGCATGAGAACACACCCCAAACCAAATTTAGATGCATCACTAAAAACAACAAACGGCTCAAGCGGTTTTGGAAGTGCTAAAACTGGCGCAGTTGTCAATCTGTTCTTCAATTCTTGGAAACTCCTCTCGCACTTGTCTGACCAAACAAACTCTGCATTCTTTCTAGTCAAAGCGGTGAGAGGACCGGATAATCGGGAAAATCCCTCCACGAATCTTCTATAGTATCCAGCAAGTCCCAAGAAACTTCGGATCTCGCGCACAGTCGATGGACGCTGCCATGATAAAATAGCTTCCACCTTACTGGGATCAACTGCCACACCGTCCTGGGAAATTACATGCCCGAGAAATCTGACTTCTTCCAGCCAAAATTCACATTTGCTAAGCTTCGCGTACAACTGGTGCTCTCGTAACTTCCCAAGCACTAAGCGAAGGTGATAAGCATGCTCGTCAACATTCTGGGAATAAACTAAAATATCATCAATAAAAACCACTACGAAAGAATCCAGATAAGGTCGAAAAACCCGGTTCATCAGATCCATGAAAGCTGCAGGAGCGTTAGCCAACCCAAAAGGCATCACTTTGAACTCGTAATGCCCATATCTTGATCTAAAAGCAGTCTTGGGGACATCTCTATCTCTTATTCGCAGCTGATAATATCCCGATCTCAAGTCAATCTTCGAGAAGATAGCCGCTCCTTGAAGCTGATCAAATAAGTCGTCAATTCTTGGAAGAGGGTACTTATTCTTTATTGTCACTTTATTAAGCTCTCGATAATCAATACACATTCTAAGAGTGCCATCTTTCTTTTTAACAAATAAAACTGGTGCACCCCATGGGGAAGTACTTGGCTGGATAAACCCCTTGTCGACCAACTCTTGCAACTGGGCTTTCAACTCTTTCAACTCGGCTGGTGCCATACGGTAAGGGGCTTTATGCACAGGAGCCGCCCCGGGTTCTAGATCGATAGCGAACTCCAACTCGCGGACTGGAGGTAACCCCGGCAAATCATCTACGAACACATCGGGAAATTCTCCTACCACTGGAAAATCTGCCAAGGACTTGTTCCCAATTGGCGTAGACGCCACTTGAACCAAAAAGGCATCCGCCCCACAAGCAATATCTTTCTTCGCTTGAATTGCCGATATAACCATCGGCTTCTCTTTTAATTTACTTCCCATAAACTCTAAACAACCACCATCTGGGAGTTGAAAACTGATTACCCGACTTCTGCAATTTATACTTGCACAATACCGATATAACCAATCCATGCCGAGAATAATATCAAATCCCAACAACTTGAACACCACCAAGTCGGCATCAAGGGTCCTACCACCAAAATCCAAGGGACAACCCAACGCAACTTTAGAACAACAAACCATTTCACCATTCGGAAGACTCACCACTAACGATCCTGGTAGGGGTCCCGTAACCAAATTACATATCCGAGCGAACGTAGAAGACACAAATGATTGAGATGCACCCGAATCAAACAATGTGCAAGCATAAAAGTCATATAACCGAACTCTTCCTGAACCAAACACATACACCCACAAAATCCGAAACAAACAAACATCAAACCACACCAAACATCAAATCCAAAAATTAGTTAATTTAGAACCATACCTGTAATCACTCCAGCATCGTGGGTCGCTGGTGCCTCATCATCCACCTCTCCAGGGGTAAGAGCATACACTCGAGCCTGTGCTACTTGTCTCTGATTAGCTCTTCCACCACGTCGACCTCCACGGCTTCCTTGAACTGTATTAGGACACTCACGGGCAAAGTGTCCCTGCTGGCCACAATTATAGCATCGAGCTCCACCCAAAGTGCACTCACCCGTATGAGCTCTATTACACCTCATGCAAACGGGCATCCGACCTCCTATACGCACTCCTGAGGCAGCTTGTGGTCGAGTTCCAGACCGCTGAACAATTTTCTGAGGCGATCCAGAGCTACTTCCTTCTCCAGTAAAACTCCGCCTTTTATGTCCCGGAGGGGAACCCATACTCAAATTATTCTCCCGCTCCACGAGGGTGGCCACATCCACTAAATCCTGAAAAGTGGATATCCGGTGGCTGACTACCAACCGGCGTATATCGGGGCGTAGACCCTCCTGGAAACGCTCAGCTTGCATCTCCTCTGTGGCGATGAGGTGGGGAGCAAATTTCCCAAGTTCTACAAACCTTCGGGAGTACTGTTCCACGGTCATGCTCCCTTGGACCAAGTGTGAGAACTCTCTTGCTTTTTGCCGCCTTACAGAAGCGGGAAAGAAGCGGTTATTAAATTCCTTCTTGAAGCGCTGCCAAGTCACCGCGGCAAAAGACCCCAATTCTGACTCCAGCATTATTCTTTTGGTATCCCACCAATCAAAAGCAGTGCCTTGTAACAGATAGCTGGCGTAGAGAACTTGTTGCGCCTCGGTGCAACCACATACCTCAAAAGTCCTCTCCAAGTCCTTGATCCACTTTCCAGCTTGTAGTGGATCCTCGTCTCCAGTGAAGTGGGGAGTCCTATGCGCCAGAAAGCGCTCATACGTGCACCCCGCTTGCACTCCTCCACTGGACCCTCCTGGTAGCAGCCATGGCCCTCCTTGTTGCCAAGGCCCTCCTTGTTGCCAAGCCCCTCCTTGCTGCCAAGGTCCTCCTTGTTGCGGCCAAGGACCTCCAGGTTGTGGGCTAGGCACTCCTTGCTGAGGCCTAAAATTTTGCTGCATAAATTCTGTCATTTGCCGTATAGCTTGGGCAATGGAGTCATCTCTCTGTGTATCATCCCGTGGCCCTTGTGTAGATTTCCTCGGTCTCACCATTTTACCTGCCACCACAACCTTTGACCCCCTTTTTTAAAAAAAAACGAATAAAACCAATAACATAAAACCAAACCAAAACCAATCCACATAACAAGAAAACAAAAACAAATCAGCAGCAATAACATAACTAATTAAATAAAACAACCAAACAAGCTCAAATAAATTCAAAACAACTAAACCACGTCAAAAAGCAATATTACTTAAAATAAATTTTAAAACACAACTAAAAAAAAACATTCTGGTACCTCTCCTATGGGACATGTGGTTTTACCCAGAGCCAAACCGCTCTGATACCACCTGTGGCGCCCCCAAAATCCCCACGTACGAAAAACGGGGAATTCGAGGCGCCCGGATGGTGACATCACGGGTCACCACCCTATCGAAGAGTGCCAAGTGTGTGCAAGCGACAAATGTGCACAAGAAGATACGCAGCGGATAGCAAAGTCAAATACTAAGTACCAGAATTATTTTTTTCTTAAATAAAATACAAACGGTTCAAAGGCACATAATAAAATATTACATGATATAAATATTGTTTTAAAACTAAGTACAAAGCATAACTTCAAATCAGAACTCCGGCGGAGCCGTATCCTCGGGCTCAGCCTCCTCCTCCTCCTCGAACGCTGCATCAAAATCTACGGTACCAAAAATGGTGCCGCAGGTAAGTAAAATCCAAACACCACTAGATAAAAGCATATTAAACTCAAACAACAAGTATGAATGAATGTCAATGCTCCAAAACTCATAAATCATATTTTCCACGCACGCCAAAAACCCATTTGGCTTAAAAACATAACCTTAAAAACCAAGCCTCGCCATTATCCCAGATAATGGCCCAAACCACCATTTTCCCCGAAAATGGATCACAAGACCATCGCCATTTTCCCAGAAAATGGCCCATATCCGAAAACCATGAAAACCAACCAATTATGCATGCACCATGATCTCCCCTAGGGATCATCCGCACACTCTGGCTCTGTGCCACACCGCAGGTAACGTCTACGCGTGTGACACCTACACGAGCGATGCCCAGACTCGCGCCTCCAACTCGCGCGTACCTGGCCAGGCCATCCTCTAGTCCCCGCCACTAAAAGGACCACGGAGTCGACACGACAGCGTTACCGTATCGTGCGATCCGGTCGTCGCCCGGCGACAACCCAGGGGATGTCACTCAGTATTATCCACTCCCGAGTGACCAGAGGAGCTCCACCGAGATAATAACCCATCCCGGCTTGGGCTCGTGATACGCACACTCCCAAAAATCATTTACGCCAATAAAACATGATTTTTCCAATAAAATAAAATACAAGTGCATGCATCATGTAAATGCCAATTTCAATGCTCGACAAATAAATTCAACCATAGCACAACAAATCAAGCAACTCCGTCCTCCATCCATCCGACCCCCGAACTCCTCGGACTCAGTCCGGAATCAGCGAACCAACCAAATAATTTATTGAAAGAGTAAAATACATTTAAATCTAAAAGTAGCGTTTGGAAAATACTTACAGCGCTATATAGGATTTTTAGAAGGTTCGGCGCGAAGCGAACGGCGATGCGAAAGCAACGTAACAGTGCAAATGCACTGTTCCCGTGGGTCGCAAAATACCCACTTTTGACCGGGGACAAACCAAGACACCAAATTGATAGGGAATGGTCTAGAGATGTTTATGAAGCTAGTGGAAGTGAGTTTTGGCCGTGGGTGGCGGCGAAAACGCCGGTAGGGGCGGAAAAAGGGCAAATCGGAGTTGAGCTCGTGGGAGCCGCTCCGGTGACCGTTTGAGGCCGGGGATGGGTGGGTTAGGTCGGTAAGGAGTAGGGGAAGAAGTGGTGAAGAGGTGGTGGCCGGAGGTGGAGCGACGGCGGCGGATCGGGCTTAAAGCCGTGCGGCTTGTTGGGCGTTTTCCGGCCAAACGGCCGGCCGGTTGGGGCTGGGAGTTGGAGGGGATGATCACCGGCCGGAGGGGAGTCGACCGGTGGGTGTGGCGTCAGGCACGACGCCGGCGAACGGCGGGGCTGGGCTGGAGGCCGGCGGACGCGTGGGTGAGGAGAGAGAGAGAAAGAGAGGAACGCGGGGAGAGAGAGAGAGCCGAACGGGAGAGGGAAAAAAGGAAAAAGAAAAAAAGAAAAAAAAGGGAAAAAAGAAAAAGAAGAGGAAAAGAAAAGAAAAAAGAAAAAGATGAAGGAAATTAATGAGGTCCAGTCCTCACGTCGGAAGTCCAAAGACTGATTAGCCGAAAACGGTAAAAAACATAAAACGATTAAAATAAATTAACACTACATCAAATAAATAAATAAACACCAATAAAATATTTTAAACACATCAACAAGCTAAAATAAAATAAATAACTAGTAAAAACCAATTATTTAAATTTTTAAAACAAAAAACAAGCCAAAATAAATTAAATCACAATTTAAATCCGACAGCCTATAAAATCCATTTAAAACTCGATAATTTAAAATAAAAGCACTATAAAATATTTAATTAAATTAAAAAAATATTCCTTCAGTGAAAATACACATAAAAGCGGGTCATCACATTATGACTTCAGAATTGAGTATAAAAAAGGCAAGGAGAATGTGGCTGCAGATGCTCTTTCCAGGAGAGATGATTCAGTAGGCAAAGAAGTATTGCTATCTGCCATAACTGTTTTGGATCCAATGTGGTTGCAGCAGTTGAAGGACTCTTATTTGCATGATGAAGAGATCTCGACTATATCTCATAAGTTGCAGAAAGGGGAATTAATGAATCAGGCCTTTACCTTACAGAATGGGTTTTTTCTGAAGAAAGGTAGAGTATTTTTATCTTCCAAGTCCCTTTTGAAACAGCAAGTGCTGGAATTTATACATAGTAGTGCTTTTGGGGGCCACTCTGGTTACCAAAAGTCCTTACACAGAGCTAAAGCAGATTTTATTTGGTTAGGAATGAGGAAGGACATTAAGAATTTCATTAAAGAATGTGAAGTATGTCAGAAATGCAAAGTGGAAAATCTATTACCAGCAGGGTTATTGTAGCCATTGCCTATTCCTATGAAGTCATGGAGTGATATCTCTGTGGACTTTATTGATGCACTTCCTAATTCAAAGGGATTTTCTGTCATTTTAGTGGTTGTGGACAGACTCACTAAGTATGCCCATTTTTTACCACTGTCTCATCCTTACACTGCAGTTTCTATGGCAAAGCTTTTTATTTCACAAATTTTCAAGTTGCATGGTATGCCTGCAATAATTGTTACTGATCAAGATGTAACTTTCACAAGTGCATTTTGGAAAGAGCTCTTCAGGTTGCAAGGTACAAAGCTTCATTATAGTTCTGCTTATCACCCTCAATCGGATGGACAAACAGAAATTGTGAACAAGTGTGTGCAACAGTATTTGAGGTGTTTTGTTTCTGAGAGACCAAAATAGTGGAGTTATTGGCTGCCTTGGGCAGAATGGTGGTACAACACCTCTTTGCATGCAGCAACTAAAATGACACCATTCGAGGCTTTGTATGGTGTACCTCCTCCCACCTTGTTACAATATGCAGCAGGTACAACTCAGAATGAAGCAGTAGATTCAGAATTGAGATCTCGAGAGGAGATTTTGTCCTTATTGAGGAAAGATTTGCTGGCAACACAATCTACCATGAAACATCAGTATGATAAGAAGCATGTTTATAGGCAATTTCAAGTTGGTGACATGGTTTACTTGAAGTTACAGAAGTACAAGCAACACACTGTGGGAGCTGTTGTTAATCCTAAGCTGGCAGCACGATATTGTGGTCCCTTTAAGGTGTTGGAGTGTATTGGGACAGTAGCATATAAACTGGAATTACCACCAACTTCAGCTATACATCCAGTGTTTCATGTGTCCAAATTAAAGAAGCATGAGGGACCTTTGAAGATTGTTTCCTCAACCTTACCATTGCAAGATTCACATGGTGCAATTAGGAGTGAGCCTGAGAAAGTTTTGCAAAAAAGAATGACTCCTGTGGACAACAAACATTTATTGAGTTACTGATTAAATGGCGTGGGGCCTCTGAGGAAGATGCTACATGGGTTCCTGTTGAGCAATTGCGATTGCAATACCTTGACCTTGTGGACAAGGTCTTTTGAAGGTGGTGAATTGTTATAAGTTGTTAGAAGCATTAGCAGGAAGAAGAATTAAGAGAAGGAAGTCTGGAAGCAAGGGAGCAATGACTGTGAAGAACTGGAGCAGTTAAGGCACGTGATAGCACATGAGTCATTAAGTAGGTAGAGTTACAATTGTAGCCTTAAAGTATTAACTAAATGTACAAGAATGCCCTCCCCTTAATAACAGAATTAACGTCTTATTTGTGTATAAAAGGGAGTCGAGCTCCTAATGTAAAGCATTGAGAAAAGTAAATAAATTTCATTCTTGGAGGAACTGATCCTTCGAAGATCAGATATTCAGTCAACTCTTGAGTAGTTGTTACATCCAATTGCGTTCCAAAGTTAATGCAAAGCGAAATGCTTGCTCCCTATTTTGATCTCCAGCATTTCTATTGAGATTTTTATTTTTTTTTTTAATTTAATAATATTGTAATTTTTTTAAAAAATATAAAAACATGAATGAAAAAATTAAAAATAAAATTTAACCTTATCGAAACCCATCACGTGAGTGTAGCATGCACGAATCTAGTGCAAAAGCAGTTTTCGTACATGATTCCCACTACTCGATCCTTTTTTTTTTTTTTTTCTTTCACTTTCTTTCGTACCATTCCAAGACACTTTTTTGCTGTATCTCATTGTCTCTCATCTCAACAGTTTTTCACGTTAGTTCGCTTATCTTGTTTATGAAGGAAACCCTCTTCCTTAAGGTTCATGCATGTTCAGTATATAACTCGATTGGTCTACTTTCAAGCTCTGGCCGTTATAATCTATGATATATGAATGGAAATGGCGAGAGAACATGACTCATGAATATATAGAAGGGATCATACGCAGAACAAAAGTTTTGCACGTACGTGTGTTCCTGATGATGTATATGTTCGAGAAAAATGAGGATTATAAGTTAATCAAGTTGCGGCCTTTAATTTGTTATTTTTTAGTTTCATGTCCTTTTAAGAATTTTTCAAATTTTATTTTTATTTTTATGTCCCAATTATGCTACATGCCAAAATTTTCGTCGACTTTAGGCAATTTTTAATTCCACTTTTTCCTTTTCAATTTAATTGAGTAAAAAAATAATTAATTTACGGAATCAAATTAATATAGAATAATTGTGATTTTAGTTTTAGTTTATTAGTGATCATATATATGTTAGTTTGAAATTAATTAGAGAGTGTGAATTTTGTGTACGTGTCAGAATGCGGAAGAACCATCGCTGGAGTTGGTTATTAATTCCTTGTGAGGACATGATGATCTCGCCCACGTACGGGAGCTCCCCCTACAACATTAATGCAGCTTATTTACGACAACTACAAACTTCTTTCTTCTCAAAACATAGACTACATCTCCTGAATCTGTGAATAAGGAAGGGTACTGGATGTTGCTCATCAACTCATGAATCAGGTGACTCCAATGGATATTTTGATTAAGAAAGGGTTGGCTATGCTCATCCTTGTTAGAAGTGAAAGCAAGAACTCGAAATAAAGCCTAGATGTGGAGAAAAACTGATTCTCATTAACTCAACTGTCAAAATACAAAGGTCTGTTACACATATATATAGATTACAGAAAAATAGAAAGACAAGGAGAAAGAGTCCTCAAGTTAACTTTTTATTTTCTACTGATTTACAAGCAATCCAAGACATTGCTTTTCATGACAACCTAGGACACTGCTTTACATGACTTTATCTGCAATTGTGTGCCTTCAGTTCAGCTGTCAATGCATGCTTTACATGCTTTTCCATTGCTTTACCTTCCTATGTCAGTGCTTCATACTTTTCAGCTTTTGTATCTTGTATTTCATCAACTTGTTTGCTGCATGATATTTTCTGCAAGTCATGGTGTGCTTGTTTAGAGTGTCCCTTTTTACTTTCTATT
This sequence comes from Carya cathayensis, assembly GCA_011037825.1. Classification (NCBI taxonomy): domain Eukaryota; kingdom Viridiplantae; phylum Streptophyta; class Magnoliopsida; order Fagales; family Juglandaceae; genus Carya; species Carya cathayensis. Next base: position 311,244 of record QGSO01000630.1, read on the forward strand.
TCGTGTGACTTCCCCTCAAGATGGGCATAGATGTTGAGTATGCCCATCTTGGATAGTAAGAATTGAAAAACAGAAACTGTCAAAGCCTTAGTGAAAATATTTGCCAATTGAAACTTTGATGCAATGTGGATAGGTGTTATGATTCCAGCCAAGACCTTTTCCCTAACAAAGTGGCAATCCAACTCTATATGTTTGGTTCTCTCATGGAAGATGGGATTCTTGGTGATGTGAATGGCCGCCTGGTTATCACAGAACAAGAGAGCAGGTTGTGCATGGTTAATGCTGAATTCTTTTAATAGACCTAGAAGCCAAACAATCTCGCAGCTTGTAGAGGCCAATGCTCTATATTCTGCTTCCACTGAGGACCTAGAAACAGTCACTTGTTTTTTTTATTTCCAGCTTACCAATGAGTCCCCAACAAATATGCAAAAACTTGTAACTGATCTCCTAGTCTCGGGACAAGCAGCCCAATCAGAATCACTATAGGCTTTTAAGTGTAGAGATGACTTTGATGATAGAAAGATACCTTGACCTATAGAGCCCTTGAGATACCTGAGGATTCTATAAGCTGAGTGTAGGTGAGCTTGTGAAGGTTTGTCCATAAACTGGCTCAAAACATTTACAGCATATGCAATGTCTGGCCTAGTAATGGTTAGGTAAATGAGTCTTCCAATGAGTCTTCTGTAGGTTGTAGGGTCCTGTAGGATTTCATTTGTGGTATGAACCAGTTTATGATTCAGCTCAATGGGTATGGAAACAGGTTTGGTGCCAAGAAGCCCTGAATCTTCCAAGATTTCGAGGGTATATTTTCTTTGACAAATGTTTATTCCAGCTGATGACCTTGCAACTTCTAGTCCTAGAAAATACTTGAGAGGTCCAAGTTCCTTTATTTTGAAATTTCTATGAAGATAGGCTTTGAGTAGGTCGATTTCCTCTTGAGAATTGCCTCCTATGATGATGTCATCCACATATACTAGGAGTGCTGTGAAAGTTCCTGTTTGACTTTCTTTAGTGAATAAAGAGTAGTCAGACTTGGATTGTTGAAAACCAATGGCTGTGATTGAATTAGAGAATTTTGAAAACCATTGGCTTGATGCTTGTTTAAGGCCATAAATGGATTTATTAAGCTTGCATACCAATTTCTCCCCCTCAAGCTGCTCTCTGTGAATGTTGTAACCAGGTGGCAATTCCATGTAAATTTCCTCATCGAGATCCCCATGTAAAAAGGCATTATGGACATCCATTTGAGATAAAAACCAGTTTTGAATGGATGCCAAGGCAAGGAAGACATGGACTGTGGTGAGTTTGGCCACTGGACTGAAGGTTTCTTGGAAATCAAAGCCTTCTCTTTGAGTGTATCCCTTGGCTACAAGTCTTGCTTTGTGTCTTTCAAGAGAGCCATCTGAATGAAGCTTGATTTTGAATACATACCTGCAACCAATTGCAGTCTTGTTGGGTGGAAGAGTTGTAACAGTCCAAGTATTGTTCTCTTCCAAGGCACTAAGTTTAGTTTTTATGGCATCTTGCCAATGCTTAAACTGGACAGCTTCATTATAGGAGGATGGTTCAAAAGAGAGTGTGAGGGAAGCAGAAAAAGAGTGATGGGATGGTGAGAGATGTTTGTAAGTCAAGTGATGATGGAGTGGGTGAAGAGTGGAGGAAGTTGCTGCCTAACAGTGGTATTGTTGGAGGTAGGCAGGTGGGTGTTTTTCTCTAGTGGACCTTCGAAGGGGGGGGATGGTTTGCAACTCAATGGATTGGTTTGGAAGAGGAGTGGAGTCAAGGGAGGTAGCAGGGAAGGAAGGTTTAGCATGTGGCATACCAGAAGGTGAAAAAGAATCATCTGGTAGTGCAGGTGAAAGTACAAGATTGTGAGGAAAGGCAAAGTGGTTTTCCTTAGAGGAATGAGGAGAGTGAACGGGAGATTGGAAGGGAAAAACAGATTCATGAAAGACTACATTCTGAGAGATGAAGGTGGAATTAGTTTCTATGTCATAGAGCTTATAATCCTTGACATTGGCAGGGTATCCTAGAAAGATACATGGTCTGGCTCGTGGCTCAAATTTTGTTCTGTGTTGTTTGGTGGTGCTAGCATAACTCAAGCATCCAAACACTCGAAGGTGAGCATATGATGGTGGTGATGAAAAGAACATCTCATAAGGAGATTTATTGGAGATAAGGGGTGTAGGGATCCTGTTAATGATGTATGCAGCTGTGAGAATTGCATCTCCCCAAAATTGAGTGGGTAGTGCAGCTTGAAATAGAAGGGCACGAGCCACATTTAAGAGGTGTTGGTGTTTCCTTTCAACTACACCATTTTGTTGGGGGGTATAAACACAAGATTTTTGGTGGATAATGCCATGGTCTTTATAGAAATCGACCATATCAAATTCAAGGCCATTGTCAGTTCTGATCTTTTTAACTTTCTTATTGAATTGAGTGTGGATGAGTTGAAAAAATGACTGCAAAACAGATCTTGTATCTGATTTTAGTTTCATTAAGAAAACCCAAGTCACTCTTGAATAATCATCTACAATGGTTAAAAAGTAATGAAAGCCTTGAAGGGAGGCTTGAGAATATGGCCCCCATATATCACAATGTATCAAGTCAAAAGGCAATGAACTAGTGGATATGCTTGAAGGAAAAGAAAGATGTTTTTGCTTAGCCAAATGGCAGACTTTACAATGAGATTGATCTTTGGATTTCACATTAGGCTCATGAGAATAAATTGTAACAGTCCGCTAAAATTATCAGTTTTGGATTTATTTCCCGACAGCAATCACATCTCTCTTGTCTTTACCCTCATCTGGAATCACGCGTATAGATTATCTTTTCCGTAAATCACGTAATTTGTTCTTCACCGACAGCTGTAAAATCATGAACAGTTTTATCCTAAGCGTTGTACCTCGATGACGTTTTTCCGGATCTTATCCATCGAATTTCAAAGTATTAAATAAGCTTGTTTTTAAAGTAGCACAATTATAATAATTTAATGAGTTCTGAAAATATTATAATTGTGGATATTTATTTAGATTAAATATTTTAATTGTTTTAAGATATTAAGAGGTTTAATTTTACGTTGAAAATTCTTATTTAAATTTAAGTGTTTTATGCACTTTGATTAATTAACGGTACTTTATCATTTTTATATAATGATGAAGAAATATTATTTTATAAATTTTAGTTTATAAAATAATATTCTACCTTAATTCATCATAGTGTTTTATTTAAAGTGTTTTATTTAAAATAAGACATTTAAGCGTTTTTAATCAGTGTTTTAACTCACTGTTGGTTTATTTGAGGATCCCGAAATATAGATTTGAAGCAATATACTCTGGCCCTACCCTTTTTCTCTTCACTTTTTCTCTTTTTCTTTTTATTTTATTTTTTTCTCTCCCTCTCTCTCTCTCTTGGCCGACGGATGGATGAAGGAACCACCATGGCCGATCGGTTCAAGGCTCCAGCCGGCGCCACCTCCGGCCGCCGGACCCCACCTCCCACTCCGGCCTCTCCCCCTCCCTCCGGCGAGTCCAACCACGCCGGTGGTGTACTAAACCGGCCTCTCCTTCTCTCTCTCTTCCCGTTCTCTTCCTTCTTGTCTCATTACCGTCGCCGCCCCTTTGACCGCCCGTTTCTCCGCCGTCCGGTGGAGGTGTCGTACACCACCACCGCCATTCTCTTCCTCTCTCACCAAAGTTCATCCCCTCCAATTTTCAGAGCCATCGGACCAGCCGTTAGTCTCCGAGAGCCGCCGGAAGTTGCTGCCCCTGCCCTGTTTTCTCCCCTGTTGCCGATTTCTTTCTCCGCCCAGAACCGCCGCTCGCCGGCGGCGTGGACTACACCACCCACCCAGATTTCTTCCCCTCTCACCGGTGAACATCCCCTCCAAGTTTCACCTCCATCCGAGCCACCGTTAGCCGCCACTCTCGCCTCCAAACAAATGGGTTTTTAAGGTTTTTCACCATTTTGGACCACCATACACGGCCAAATCAGCCACCAAGCACCACCATTGGACTCACCACATCAAGGGCTTCCTCCCCATGTCTTTCTTTTTCCCAAACTCTCACTTTTTTCATATGGGTTTCTCAAAACACCCGTTCGGTTGCACCACCGTGCGCCGCCGTACACGGCCACCCGTGGTGTTTCACCACCACCATCTTGTTCCTCTCATCCTCATGAACCTCTCCAAGAAATTTCATGGCCAACGGAGCTTCGTAGAGCTCACACTCTCCCTCACTCTCCAAGGCCAAAAATGGTTTCAAACGGCCGATCCGCCGCCGTTAGCCACCGTCCGACCACCACCTCACCACCACAGCTCCACCACATGTTCCTTTACCTTTCCCTAGCTTTCCATGAAGTTCTATGGCTTTTCGCTACCTCGCGTCTCCTCCGCTCACCGTTCGGAGTTACTATTCACGGCGTGACGCCGCCGTGCTCCGCCACCTTTGACCACCACGAGGCGACCGTGAGTCTTCCAAGACCACGCCTAGCCTTTCTCAAGCCCAAACTACCACTTTATGTGGTGGACAGACACCGTACCGCCACGTACGCTCCTCCGACGCATGTTCGTGACGAGCAGCGAGCGACGCACGGGTTATCCCGTCGATGGTATAATCCTCTATCTTTAGTTTTTTTTTTATGTTTAACATAGTTGTTTTGGTTGGCTGTAGACTGTGTAGTTAGTGTTTGTGGAATTCGTTGCGTAGTTGTGAAGCGAAGTGTGGTTATGAAGTGTTGAGTTTGATTGTGTAGAATGAAGGGAGTGCATGTGAAGTGTACTCCGTGTTGTATGGTGACGCACCGTGTGATGTGCATCGTGTTGATGAGTGTTGTAGCGAAGGAAGTACGCGTAGCGCGTACTCCGTGTCGCGTAGCGATGCACCGTGAGACGTGTATCGCAGTGATGGGTATTGTAGTGTGGATGGAAGAGAGTTCACGTGAGTGTACTCTGTATTAAGTCGTGATACACCGGATGGCGTGTCACGAAGGGTTGGATGGCGTAGCAGAGAAGTATGGAGCGTATGGTGTAGTGTTGGGAAACTGTATAACAGTGTCCCGAAGCAGTGGTGTTATGGATTATAGTCCGGGGTGACTGGTGTCATCTTGTGGTTGACTATGGCTAAGAGTATATGGATTGAGAAAGGAATTGTTTGTTTGGTTTTATTGATAATTTTAATGAACTTGTTTTAGTGCAAAGGCTTTTGAAGTCAAATTATCTCTTCTGGGTATAGTGAAACCTCAGTTGCCGTGGTGTTGCAAGTGCTCATAATATGACAATTGAGTTCAGAAGTGAAAATCTTAAGGACTTGAGTGTTCCTCTTCCAGCTGTTGTGCAGTTCCTCGTGTTTCGCACTCTATTCTCATAGAACGCGACGATCGAGGTAAGTTAGCCTCTAACTTACTATCAGTTTATTGTGTATGTGTGATGGGTAAGGGAACTACAATTTATGTATGTATGTTATCGTATATGCCATGTCATGATATGTCATTATATGTTCATCTGTTAGTATGATTTAATATCTCATGAATAATTATCTGTTACATAATCTTTTCTGTCATACAATGATGTATGTTATAAGTATGCCATGTTAAGTATGCCATATGATACATGTATGCCATGAAATGTTTATGATTAAATCATATTTGCCATTTACAAGTATACGCCATGTTAGAAAAGTATATGATATTAAATAATATCTCATGCATTAAGAAGATAAGACATGTTATGATTATGTATAATACGTGGGGCCACAACAACTGTGGAGTACGTATTATATTTATGTTATGTTACTTATAATGCGTGGGGCCACAACAACTGTGGAGTACGTATTATATTTTTTATGTTACTTATAATGCGTGGGGCCACAACAACTGTGGAGTACGTATTATATTTATGTTACTTATAATGCGTGGGGCCACAACAACTGTGGAGTACGTATTATATTTATGTTATGTTATTTATAATGCGTGGGGCCACAACAACTGTGGAGTACGTATTATATTTATGTTATGTTACTTATAATGCGTGGGGCCACAACAACTGTGGAGTACGTATTATATTTATGTTACTTATAATGCGTGGGGCCACAACAACTGTGGAGTACGTATTATATTTATGTTATTCTTATAATGCGTGGGGCCACAACAACTGTGGAGTACGTATTATATTTATGTTATGTTACTTATAATGCGTGGGGCCACAACAACTGTGGAGTACGTATTATATTTATGTTATGTTACTTATAATGCGTGGGGCCACAACAACTGTGGAGTACGTATTATATTTATGTTATGTTATTTATAATGCGTGGGGCCACAACAACTGTGGAGTACGTATTATATTTTATGTTATTTATAATGCGTGGGGCCACAACAACTGTGGAGTACGTATTATATTTATGTTATGTTACTTATAATGCGTGGGGCCACAACAACTGTGGAGTACGTATTATATTTATGTTACTTATAATGCGTGGGGCCACAACAACTGTGGAGTACGTATTATATTTTATGTTACAGAAGTATGGGGCCACAACAACTGTGGAGCATACACTACATGAGACACAGCAATTGTGACATGTAGAATACGTGGGGCCACAACAACTGTGGAGTACGTATTATATTTTATGTTACTTATAATGCGTGGGGCCACAACAACTGTGGAGTACGTATTATATTTATGTTACTTATAATGCGTGGGGCCACAACAACTGTGGAGTACGTATTATATTTTATGTTACATGAAGTATGGGGCCACAACAACTGTGGAGCATACACTACATGAGACACAGCAATTGTGACATGTAGAATACGTGGGGCCACAACAACTGTGGAGTACGTATTATTTTTATGTTACTTATAATGCGTGGGGCCACAACAACTGTGGAGTACGTATTATATTTTATGTTACATGAAGTATGGGGCCACAACAACTGTGGAGCATACACTACATGAGACACAGCAATTGTGACATGTAGAATACGTGGGGCCACAACAACTGTGGAGTACGTATTAACGCACGTTATTAATCAAGACAATTGAATAAGATTCCAAGTTTATGTTAAGTCCAGTTTCAGATCAAATATATGATAAGTCAAGTTTCAGATCAAGTTCATGTTATGTTATGCTCACGTACATGTTATGTTCATGTTCATGTTATGTTCCAAGTTCATGTTCACATCATGTTATGTTCACGTTTATGATACGTTCAAGCTCACGTTCATGTTATGTTATGTTCATGTCCATGTTATGTTTCACGTTCATGTTATGTTGATTGTTCATGTTATGTTTTAAGCTTAAGTTCATGCCATGTTAAGTCAAGTTCAGTTCACGCTTAAGTTCTGGTAAGTCATGCTATATGTCAAGTTATACTATGTTTATGTATGATTATAATTATGCATTTATGCTTTTACTGCCATGCATGCATTTTTAACCTGTGTATAAGTTTTATGTTAACTTACTGAGATTTGTAATCAAATCTCACTGTGGTAGTCCCAACTACCATTCCCCCCGAATGGTAGATCTTGTTACAGGACCCAAAGGAGAATTGGAATCTGACCAACTGAATACGGTCGACTAGGCCACGGTGCGATGTTGATGATGGTATAGTATTTAACTTAGGTTAATACTTGTACTTTTGGAGTTGTATCTCAAGTATTCTTTTGATCACAACCATTTTGGACTAGTGTGGTGATCACGGCTTTTTAGTATGTTTTTATGTATGAAATATGTTTCAAGTATTTGGGATATTTTAGTTTGGTGCATAGTATTGCTAAAGAAAAAAATTATCCGCTGCGAATATTGCATAATGCTAGATGCATGTTAGGAACATTGCATCTTATATGTCATGAACGGGGGCAGGTAACCTTGTGTTGCATGTCTCGACGCTTCAAATGTCCGTTCAATCCCAAGCGGAATTTGGGGACGTCACATGAATCAAGTTCATTCTTTGAGAAGATAGATGTCCTAACCTAAAATGCCATAGATCAAAGACTTGTTGAGAAGTTGCTTGATTGGCTCGAGTTTGGTTGGAGAGATTTGAAGGAAGACTGATGTTGCTGTCATGGAAGCAAGGCAACAAGTAATATAGGCCAGCATGAACCTTAGCAAGTCCAATCGTCATCCATGAAGAGAGGACCTGAATAAAGCACAGATCATTTAAGAAAAATAGGCATGTATCTGGCCTATGAGTTAGCTTACTGACTGAGACAAGATTGAAAGCAAATGAGGGCACACACAGGACATCAGTCAAAATCAGTGATTCTGAAAGTTTGACAGTGCCTATGTGTGTGACATGGGCCTTTGTACCATTTGGAAGTTGCACAAAGGCTTGAATACAAGAAGGAGTTTTATCAAAAAAGGAGGTGGAGCACACCATGTGATCAGTGGCTCCTGTGTCCATGATCCATGGTGTGTGACAAATATCAGACTGCTTATATTGAGAGGGTGAGATATGTTTGTAATGATTTATCTCACTAAAATGAGAGTGATCAGCAGTCAATGAGAGAGTGGAAAGGCAATGATATTTACCTGCTAGATTCGAGTAAGGTGTGGAGGAATTATGTTCAGGAGGATCTGGTTTGACAGCAGCAGAAGCAGGAGTAGGAGTAGGCAATATTGGCTTGATTTGTCCCAAGTTGAGCTGAGGAAATTGAGCATTGACAAGAGCCATGAGATGCTGTGCTTGTGCTTGAGAGAGATTCAGTTGAGAAGTGCTTGGAGCATGTGGTTCCTGAGGTGAAGAGGTAACCTGTGCAGTAACTTGGTTGGCAGAATATGATGTAGCAGAATTATTTCCAAACTTAGTTCTGGTAAACTTAAAGTTTGGTGGAAATCCTACTAATTTATAACACTTATCCTTTGTATGTCCAACCTTACCACAATGATGACAGATCAAGTCTGATTTTTCCTTTTTCTTTGGAAGATTTTGATAGGCTAGAAGAGCAGATGGCTCTGAGATAGGCAAAGCTGAGTTCCTTGCCTGCCTTTGTCTTTCTTCTTGTAAGATTAATGAAAAAGTCTTGTCTAGTGAAGGTAATGGACTTAGTAAAATAATCTGTCCCCTCACAGAGTCATAACTGTCATTTAATCCCATTAAAAATTTGAAGACATAGTCTCCTTGCTGGACTTCACCAACAGTTTTTAAAGCATTACAAGTACATTTTCCACAAGTACAACATGGAAGTGGTCTGTAACTATGTAATTCTTCCCAAATGGCATTAAGTTGGGTGAAGTAGTCACTTACAGAGAGATGCCCTTGAACAATGCTACTGAGCTTGTGTTGGAGGTGATAAATTCGAGCTTCATCAAGTTGAGCAAATCTCTCCTTAAGTTTGTCCCAAACCTGTTTAGCTGAAGTCATGAAGAATACATTAGAAGCAATCTCTTTTGAAACAGAATTTAGGATCCAAGCTAGCAAGATGTTGTTGCATCTCAGCCATGACACATATGAAGGGTCTGATAACTCAGGAGCAGAAATCGAGCCATCCAGGAAACCTATCTTATTTTTGATTGAAATGGAAAGCAGAAATGATCTGCTCCAAGATATATAATTCGAACCATTCAAAGGAGGTGAGACAATGACAGTATTGGCATTGTCACTATGATGTAGAAAGAATGGACTGTTTGGGTCCTCAACAAGGGAAGAAGAAGATGCCATGGCTCAGAAAATGGATTTTCTGTTTGTGAACTTAAGCAAACATAGTTTGTGAACTTAAGCCAACACAACAGGACAAGCCCTCTCTAATACCATGTTAGAAGTGAAAGCAAGAACTCGAAATAAAGCCTAGATGTGGAGAAAAACTGATTCTCATTAACTCAACTGTCAAAATACAAAGGTCTATTACACATATATATAGATTACAGAAAAACAGAAGGACAAGGAGAAAGAGTCCTAAAGTTAACTTTTTATTTTCTACTGATTTACAAGCAATCCAAGACATTGCTTTTCATGACAACCTAGAACACTGTTTTACATGACTTTATCTGCAATTGTGTGTCTTCAGTTCAGCTGTCAATCCATGCTTTACATGCTTTTCCGTTGCTTTACTTTCCTGTGTCAGTGCTTCATACTTTTCAGCTTTTGTATCTTGTATTTCATCAACTTGTTTGCTGCATGATATTTTCTACAAGTCATGGTGTGCTTGTTTAGAGTGTCCCTTTTTACTTTCTGTTTCATGTGAAAGATGGAAGTAGATCATGAGAGCCGACATGAAGCTATGAAAAGGCTTCTGAATACGACTTTCATGGAAATTGTCGAATTGAAAGTAAGCCAAATGATAGGTTGGGATAGATCAGATCATGCAAGCTTAATGCTTTTCGAACAAAAGTTAGATAAATCCAGTGGATATTATAAGAATAAAATTGAGTATGCTACGTATTTCTCCAAAGCATTAATTAATTAAGGATCCAGACTGATCATCACTAGCTAGGTAAATAATATATATATACATGCTTCCGTACTATAAACTTTACTAATTTGTTTTGTTGTACTTTTTAATTAGTGGAGAAAATTAAAGCGGTTTTAAATTAATTTATTTTTAGATCTTCGATCCAAGTTGTATATATGAAAAATGTTCATGTGCCTCCTAAATTTATCTTCTCATTTTGACTGTTCCTATATTTTAATTCTTTTAATTACTTAATGGCTAAGAAAGTGAATATTAGTGTACTTGTATATTTTTATTTTTATTTTTTTAAATATTTGAATATATATTTTTAAAAAATGTGGAGAAGAAAAAGTAAAATAACTAAAAAGTGACATTTAGACATTTACCTATGGAGCATGCTCAGCAGTCACAGACTAGCATTACCCCCACAAATGGGCAGTTCTACAAAGATCGGAGGTCTACTGATAGAACTGATCGATAGAAATTTAATTACTAAGAATTAGAAATATGAAAACAAGCTAACTTAGAGTAAAATTACCATTTTACCCTCTACATGTGAAAAAATGATCATTTTACCCATAACTTAAGGATTTCACATCCTTAACTCCAAAAATTTTCAAAATTTACATTCCTTATGGAAATTTTGTCCTAAACTCAAATATCAACTTAGAAAAATTTAAAACAACAAAACACAACTATGAAAAATGCACTATGGCCGAAACATCCATAGGTCATTTCTCTTGATTTTTATTGCAATTCCTCCCAACTTCAAAACTCATGCTTAAACCAAAATTTTGCAACAAACATTTTCCAATCTTAAGTTTAAAACCATACTTAAAATATCCATTTAGAAAAAACTAATAATCAACACCAAACTTTTTGTAAAAAGATCTAAACACTTAATCACAAGCTTTAACCCAAAATCAAAACATCTCCAAGAATTCCAAAATCAAATCTTACTTCTAACATATTCATAACATAATTCTAAGATCAACCATACTTTAAATCATCAAACTAAAGTCACCAAAATCAAAAAATAACACTTAGAGTTTTTAGTTTTACACTTAGTCCAAAAACATAAACTTTTTCCTCAACTAGCTTTGATAAATCTCTTGATCAATGGCTTAAGAATGTGAGATTTTCGAAATAAAGCATCACATGGTTTAAGAATGTGCCTTAAATAAGATCCAACCATCAAACTTAAAATCACATGGCTAAAAAATCAATAAAACATGGATCTAATCCAAAAAATCAAATCTTAGGCCCAACCGAAATCCTCTTGCATAGAAAAATCATATCTTTGAAACTAATACTAAATATCTTCAAAATAACATCCTAATATGAAAATAAGAGACTTAGAATCATCATATAAAAATATCAAAGCCTTTAGAGTAAGATCAAATCTCGAAATATTCAAACTTTCTCCAAATAAAAACTGTTTTGCCACTTCCAGTTTTCAAGCTTCTAGATCTAAGAAAATCTATCATCAAAAGTTTTAGTCATGTAACAAAACCTCAATGAACACTCTTAAACACATTCTAACAACACTCCATAAAATATTCGGACCAAGATATGTCCATTAGCTTGGTCAAAAATTTCAAAACATAACATACTCTCCAGATTCATGCCCAGAATGACCTTTCCATGGTTAAAAACGCTTTTGACCTACCAGATGACCATGGAATGATACAAATAATATATCTACAAAAACTATACTCAAATAGGAACAATTTTTATGAAGGAGTAATCGTGTGAAAATACTTACAAATGGTCAAAAATATCTATGTAAAAACACATAGAAATATGCCCGAGGAGCTCTTTTGGGTTTCTCCCTAAGAACGGGGTGAAGAAGTGATGAAAGGGAAGTAAGTGTGACTTGCACGACTCAAGAATTGTGTAGGGGGAATATATGGACCTGAATGGCCATTGATTGGAGGTAGATATGTGACATAAAGTGGAGAATAGAGAGGGGAAAGGACAGCCTGCAGAAGCTGTGAGGTATGGAGGTTGATGGGGTGGGTTTCTCCATCTCATCAAGGCACTATTGGGTGCAGCCAAGTGTAGTGGATGGTCGACCATGTGGGGGAGGAAACTTCTCCAAGAATCCTTGCCAAGGTGGCCAAATTTGTGGGCCTTGGTGGGCCTCAACCAAGTGAGCTTTAATTTGGGGTTTAAATGAGGTTTGTTTAGGGTTTGAGATGCTATCAAGCTCAAATCCAATTTTTCTTGGCTCAATAAAATTTCCAAGGTTTAAAAGATTGGATAATGATGTCATAACAATAATTTGAGAAATTAATAGCATGTGGAAGTGATTTAATCAAGTGATTAAACTCACTGCTAGAAATTGGATCAAAAAGGGTTTGAAGGCCAATTTAGAGTTTGGGGAAACCGTTTAGGGTTTTGGTTTCAACCAAGTTTTTGTGGTTTCAATTGGATCCCAACTATTTAGGGTTTCACTAGGGTTGAAACCCTCTTTGATCTGGTTCAATTTGGTTGATCAGATGAAAAAGGTTTTGCTTAGGTGGCATGATCTTACACCTTGATTTCCTTCACAAATCCATCTAATGGCTCCTCTTTATGCCAAGTGTCTAATACTATTCACTATGTGTGGCTAAGATCTTGCCAAGTATCCAAATAAAACTTCTCTAACCTAATTTGGACATTCTACATTGTGATTTTAAAAACACTGCACTTAGTACGCTTATCAAGGTTACTATTTACTCAAAAAAAACGTAATAAAATTAGTACTGAAAAATCCTAAATATTCATATTAAACTACAGTAAAAACTGTTTACCAAAACTCAACCCCAAAGTGCCCCTATAAATAAATTCACAATTTCGAACAGCCGTTTCGTCCGAAATTATGAAAATGAGTTATTGCGCTATAAAATCCTAAATATTCAACCGAGTCTAGTGGTGTAGACTATAATGTATTCTGACACTTCTAACTACCTCAAACGATTAAAATCGCATTTCTGGCACCATAGTGAGTGATAACACTGATTATGTTGACAGACTAAAACTTGTGCGATTGATCGATTCGTGAAAAATTACAGAGTTTTCATAAGATTCCTCAAGTCTGTAGAAATTCTACTATTGAATTTCTAACGGGCTGTTACAGTTGTGCATCCGACTCTATCAAATTTGCTACTAGGCATTTTTCCTAGACTTAGTATTTTGTTTTTTAAGTGTTTCTGTGCATCTTGTTTCAGTTTGTGTGTTTTTTGAGTGGTTTTCATGTATTTTGGATTATTTATTTTGTTTTAGGATGTGTTAGGAAAAAACAAAAATCCAAAATAAATAATAAAATAGAAAACATTGTCTCCAAGACCAAGGGTCCATAGAGTTTGTACTCTACTCCTTGGGAGGGGGAGTTTTGTGGGCTATCTTAAATGGTGATCTAAGATAGAGATTTGTCTCTTAGACGGTTAGTCTGGAGGCCTGTCTCTCAAACAGTAGACTGAGAGAATTTGGCTTATATTTCTTAGGTCAGAAGTTGTAATTGTCCGTTTTATGAGTGAATGAAACAATGTTTCACTTCAAAAAAAAAAAAAAAACTGCAACAATTTTTCTCGTCTCTCTCTCTCTCTCTCTCTCTCTCTCAACCAGTTTCTCTCTAGCATGCTCATCGCCTCTTCCAAAAAGTCTTTTCGTTCACCGGGGGGAGGGGGTTGATGCTTCGGCTCCACCCACCGCCCCTCCTCGCCGACCATGGCCTTTATTTCCATTTATCTTTATTTTTTCTTTTCTTTTTTAGTTTTCCATTAGGACTGTTAATTTTTACCGAACTGCTACTTTCCAGCGATCTAGGCCAGACATGTGCCCCTTCTTCAACTTCTCCAGGTACCGATCATCAAACTGGCAAAGAAATCCACTTATTTGTGCAGCGCGTTTGCCTCATGTGCTATCGCGCCTCAGAGAGTTCTTTGCCATCACGCGCGGCAGTTTCGGAATCTACGACTTCTGATCTTCCAGATCCAATTGTTCTCTTCACTCCAGCTGTGGCGCATGACCTGCACGTGCGGCAACCAATAGTAATGCCCCCTCATTGGCGATTCATCACAGTTTTTGGTTGCTACACTATGTTCTCGCTTTCCCTAACCAAGGATCGAGTGAAAGTAGATATGACAGTTTCTTCAAGCCAATCTAGACTAACACATTGCAGCACATCCCAAGCAGTCTTCCATTGTCGAAATTTGGTGGAAGCCAATCTTTTGGCTGTGATCACCCCCTTTGCTTTTTTACCTTTGTGTTGTAATGTGTGTTGTTTTAGGAAGATTGTAGGGGACTCCCACCCCACCGAACTTGTATCTTGTATCCGCCAATTTATCTATAAATGCTTTATTTGTGAGAAGAAAAAAACGTAACAATCTAGCTGGCCTCTTCATCCATTCTTGATCGATTAATCAATAGTTATAAATTTCATGAGACAATAACTAACAATTGCCATCTTAATTAGAACTGGATGCCATTATACTAATCACGCGGCACTCTCGAGCTAGTGGCCGCAAGAACATATTGTTTGCATCCCCTAGATGCAGGCCAACCTAGCTTGCACTACACATATGCCAAGTTGGTCATGATGTTTGCTCGTGGATCAGTTGGCAACACACTTAGGTTGCTTTTGGATATTGAGCTGGGTTGACATACATTTTAGTTCTTTATGAATAGTAGTGAGATGAGACAATGGAGTAAGTATTGTACGTCCCACCTAAGATAAGTTTAGATATGTTTAAATTTTAAGATAAGGTTAGTTTAGTTTATGTTAAGTTGAAAAAGAAATGAGTCCCACCAATGATTTGGAAGTTGTTATAATGATTGAATAATTAATTTATTAAATCTATTACTAATAAATAACATAAATTCCCTCAATGTATGTAACAAATAATTTCCCACTACTTTTTGTATTTTTTCTTACTTGAAATTTAACAAATAAAATAAAATACTTATTAATAAAAAGACAACAGTATTGTAACGCCCATCCTTGTGGTGGGACCTTTAGAAAATGATTTTAAGAAAGACAACAGAAATTACCGTTCGTTTAAAACTTTTTCCTTCCATGCCAGGATATGAAAGACTACATGTTTATAAAATAAAATATGATTCTTAATTTAAAGAGAGTTACAGTGATAAACATTACTTTTTATAATTAAAATTCTTTTGCATAAAATATTGTGCCTAGGCTTCTGTGTTCTTCTCCTTGGGCCGTATCCGTCCTGATGCGTACCATTCTTCTTGTCCCTGGGAGGGCCCACATAAAAATTAAAATGAGTCGAAGACTCATAAGCATTATTTCATATAGTTAAAATATCATAACATAGGTTTTCAATCATGCATTCATCACCCCGTACATACTTATAGTTAAAACATTCCTTCAATTAAAACATTTCAAGGTAGTGTTTTCTTGAAAACTGATTTTCTTTCATAAAACATTTTCCCACACCTCGTGCCTTCATTTCTTAAAGAGTCTGAACATACTTGCATTCTTTATTAACATGCATACATTCTTTCTTATTACTTTCATTAGTCGTAGCACACTGTTAGCAGTATTTTGGACCTTGATCTCGCCCGTGGCCAAAGGTTATGAATCCATTCTGTCAGGATGCAGCACTGGGTGCACTACTAGTACTATTTATCTGGCATTGTAATTTGCCCATTCATTCATGTGGTACCATTCATTCATTCATTCATGTGGCCATTACGTATTTTCGTACATTAAAGCATTTAGTCCTTCCATTCATTCAATCCTTACATTTAGTCATTTCAGTCCTTTTTCATTATTCTTTTCAGTCTATTCAGTTCATAAGCATCATTTAAAAGCATAGGCTTAAACCTCGACATTTAAAAAGCCTCGACCTTTAAAAGCAATATTTTAAATCCTGACATAAGCATTGTTTAAAACATTAGTTCATATGGGCACTTTAAAACGCTTTCTTTGCATCCTTTAAAGTATCGCTTAAAGCATGAGGCATCAACCTCACATTTCATTTCGTGAAAATATATCCAGTACTTATTACGTATAACATCCATCCACATGCATATACTTAATACTTTGGGTGCATCAAAAGGGACTGCCAAGGAGGGCCATTACATACTTATACTTGAAAACTTATACTTGGCATTCTTTTGTAAAACATCATCCATGTCACTTCGTAAAGCATCATAAAGGAAAAGTATTTCATTTTCATTTTCATATCTTTAGAAAACTCTAGAAGAGTATGAATATAATACTTACATGGACTTCATGCCATACTTATTTCATGCAGTCCATTCATGTGCTTGTCAGATGGCAATCTACATGCATATACATAATCTTAACATCATTCTCAATCTAGTACATAAGTAACTAAACTAGAAATAGAACTACACTCTACTTGTAACACTCTCCTTTTCTCCCATGTTCTTGCATGCCATTTACTATGCTAAAATCTTTGAAGTCCATTTACAGTCACCACCTCCGTCGTCTATGTCTTTCTTACCACGTTTCCTCTTTCTAAACCTACTCGGGTCACATTTTCCAAATTCAGCGTTCTATTTTGAGATCTTATCCTTTAGAGTGAACCTCTAAGACACTAAGACCATTGTCTTACTCTCCTATTAATCACATTCTGATGCATTACTCAGGCCAATTTAGTCACGCATCACAATCCTAGACAATATACCCATTACTACATTTATGCATCCTAGCCCATACTAACTCCCATTCCCATCCATACATGCCACATGACTTTAAGCTAACTTTGAGGCTTAAGTATCGTGTAACCATGCTTAGGACATATTACCCCTTATATATGGTAAATCCACCCGGTACACGTGTCTCGCCAGGTGCACATGTACCTTACTCTTTATCACCTAAGATCAACTTATAGTCTGTTGAACGACCTCTTATATAAACAAGTTCCATACTCCGATACCAACTTCTACTCAAACCCGGTTAGCAGGATCTCCAACTTCCTGGCCCTTTACAAGTTCATCCCAACACCTACGCGACAAGACCCATTCATTCTACGCCTCAGTCTCATCGCGTAGCTCAAGACTAACCTCAAGCTACATTGTGACACCCATCACTATGAGAGGATCAGGTCACAACCACTTCGGGACACTGTTTCACAGTTCCCGACACTACACCACACACTCTACGTTTCTCAACTACACCATCCAAACCTTCATGATGTGCCATCTGGTGCATCACGACACTACAGAGAGTATACTCTATGTGAACTCTCGTCCATCTACACTATGCCATACACCATTACGATACACACCACATGGTGCATTGCTACACTACATAGAGTACGCACCATGTGTACTCCCTTCACACTACCCCACATCAAATCACAACTACAGCCCATGTACACTTTTATAGCACAGTCTACAACACTTCACAACACACTACACAACTACATCCAACACTTCACCAACACTTCAACACAGGCCTGATGATGTCCTGTAGGCCTTGGCTTCCACGACTCTCCCCAATCCGTCTCACAACACTGAATGGACAGCTGACATGGGTGCCTCTGCTCATATGACAGGTAACTTAGGTATGCTTAACAACATTTGTCATTACCTTGGCCTTGATGCAGTAATTATTGGTGATGGTAGCCTTCATGAAATTACACATACAGGCGACACTTTTATTGGTACCAATACTTCTCGTATAATTCTTAAAGATGTCTTGCTTGTCCCGGATTTAGCAAAATGCTTTTGTCAATTAGTCAATTTACATATGATTATCCTTATTCCTGTGAATTTTATAGTGTTGGTTTCTCTATAAAGGAAGGGGTGACCAACCGCGCGCTGCTGATGGGTCATTGCAAGGGTAATCTCTATCTTTTGACCCCACCCATTGAAGCACACTTCTCAACCCATTTTTGTTTAGTTATCGAAGAAGTGTGGCGTCAATGGTTGGGGCATCCGCAAGCCTCTTCACTTCAAATTCTACGATCTAAGGGTCTTATTCAAATTTTCGGCAAAAATAAAGGTGTTGCTCTTTGTGAGAGTTGCCAATTAGGAAAAATGAGTGAACTCCCTTTTTTACCTTCTACTAGCACAACTCTTGGTATTTTTGATAAATTTTATTGTGATGTATGGGGTCCTGCATCCGTTCAATCTGTTGGTAAATTTTTGTTCTATGCTTGTATTGTTGATGCTTTTTTCAAATATATATGGTTTATTCCCTTGAAGAAAAAATCTGAATTTTTTTAATGCATTCTTAATTTTTGAAAACTTTATTGATTGTCAGTTTAATAAGAAAATCAAAGTCTTTCAATCTGACGATGGTGGTGAGTTCGCAAGCAATGAATTTAATTTGCATCTTCAATCGCAAGGTATTCTTCATCAATATTCTTGTCCGCATAGACCTGTACAAAATGGTTCTGTCGAACGGTGCCATCGCACCATCCGTGAACTAGGTATGACTATGCTCTTTCATAGTGGCGTACCCAGACGCTTTTGGGTTGAAGCTTTTTGCACTGATGTTTTCATAATTAATCAGCTATCTTCCACATCCATCTATCTTCAATTCCCATTTTATTTACTTTATGTTAACTATCCCGATTATACCTCCCTAAGAGTTTTTGCTCAAAATGTTACCCCAACACTTGGGACACAAAGCATAACAAATTTGACCCTAAAACACTACCATGCATTTTCTTAGGCTACAGTGATAAACTCCAAGGGTAAAAATGCTATCATCCAACCTCCCACAAGACTTTTATTTCTCAACACATTGTATTTGATGAAACTAGTTTTCCTTTCAAACAACCCGGAAACCTTCATCTACCCTCTTCTAATAATCAAGTTTTATCAACATTCATTGAATGGCACTCGCATATGACTAACAATGTTGATATCCCTAGTGCAACTTTGCAGGTACCACCTCTACCGGTCCCCTAATCATCCACACCTCTTGGTTCCCTTCCCATTCACTCCATGGCTCTAGGCAATGAGACCCTGTCCCACCCTAACATCACTATACCCCTAACTCACAATGAACCACCTCCCACCCCTTTGCTTACTCCATCACATAACTCTCCTCCTCGAGCCCTTACCTCTCAGCCTATGGTAACTCGAGCAAAAGTTGGGATTCACAAACCTAATCCTAAATACACCAATCTCCACACTCTTCTTGACCTACCCAAAGAGCAAAAATCTGTTCGTTCTACATGAAGAATTACAAGCCCTTCATGCCAACCACACTTAGACACTTGTCCCTCAGACCCCAAATATGCAAGTTGTTGGATGCAAATGGGTCTTTAAGACCAAACTCAACACAAACGACACTCTTGACAGCCTGAAAGCTCGACTTATAGTAAAAGGTTTTCATCAAGTCGTTGGTGTCGATTACAATGAGACTTTCTCTCTAATTATCAAACCTGGCAGCATTCGGATCGTCATGAGCATAACACTCATTAATCACTGGAATATTTGCCAACTTGACATCAAAAATGCATTCTTCATGGGGATCTCAAGGAGTCTGTATTCATAGAACAACCTCCAGGTTTTACCGATCCTGCATTTTCTTCATATGTTTACAAGTTGAATAAAGCTTTATTTGCTTTAAAATAAGTTTATCATGCATGGTTTGATAAATTTAGTACATTTCTCATTTCTTATGAGTTTACTTCTAGTATGGTGGATCCCTCACTTTTTATATATCATTCCTCTCATGGTATGCTTGTCTTATTATTATACGTTGATGATATTCTATTAACAGGTTCTAACAGTATTCTCTTGCATGATTTTACGTGTACCATTGGTACCCAATTTGCTATGAAAGATCTTAGTCTATTGCATTATTTCTTAGGCATATAGGTTCACCGTACTTCCAATGGGCTCATTCTATCCCAAACTAAGTATGCTCTTGACATTCTTGAACGTGTACAAATGCAAGATTGCAAACCCATAGATACACCTATGATGTCCCAAACGAAAGGACTCACTAGTGATATTCCTTTTTCTGATCCTTTGCACTACTGTAGCATCATTGATGCTCTCCAATATCTCACACTTACATGTCCCGACCTAGCTTATAGTGTAAATTTTGTCCCACAATTTATGCATGCACCAACACTTTCTCACTATAAAATGGTAAAACGCATTCTTCGCTACTTACGTGGCACTGTTAAACTTGGTATCCATTTTAGTTCCCAATCTACACTTGATCTTTATGTATTTTCAAATGCAGATTGGGCAGGTTGTCCTCAAACAAGA
Source organism: Carya cathayensis (assembly GCA_011037825.1). NCBI lineage: Eukaryota > Viridiplantae > Streptophyta > Magnoliopsida > Fagales > Juglandaceae > Carya > Carya cathayensis. The sequence goes on from QGSO01000630.1 coordinate 331,847, forward strand.
TGCTTCACAATTGGCTATTGCATATTTCTCGAAAGCAACTGTGTCTCACTCAAGCTATGAAGCTGAGTACTACGCCATATCTCATACAACTGCTGAACTTACATGGATTTCATTCATTCTACACGATCTTGGTGTTTATCTTCCATCTCCGCCACTTCTCTTCTATGACAACCTCAGTGCTCTCTACATGACCGTCAATCACGTTTTTCAAGCTCGTAGTAAAAACATCGAGATTGACTATCAGTATGTATATGAAAGGGTTGCTCTTGGACTACTTCAGACTTGGCACGTTCCTGCCTCCTTACAACTAGATGATATTTTCACCAAGCATCTTGGATGGCCTGCTCTTCACATGTTAAGATCCAAACTTGGCCTTCTACCTAGGCACAATTTGTGGGGGAGTATTGAAGCTACACAACGAAACTTCCCCAATGGCTACAAAAATTCCAATTGCTACCCAACGGCTACTAACACAATTAACATGGAAATTCTTCTATTTCTCCTTCCATATTTGTATGAAAAGAATATCTTTTTGTGACATTACCATTCTCTGTAATTTTTCCTATGACTTGTAAATATTAAAAGACCCCCAATGGACTCTCACGGTATGTGAGATTTTTCTACAAACACCTAGAGTGCAAATCTCTTTAATTAGTTCCCACGCTAGTTTAGGTACACTCTCAACTTTTTTCTCTCCCCTCTTTTAGAATAGAATATATCTCTCTACGTCTCTCCCCCTTGGGTTTTGAGATGAGGCTTCAAATTATAGTTTTTTCACAATCCCTTGAATTGATGGAGATCGAAATCTTAAGAGGCAATTTCAGAAAGCAAATGATTTGGATTTTTTTTTTTCCAATTTAAAAAAGAGAATTACAAAGGTTTTTTGCAGACAGTTTTCCTATCTCCATAGCAAAATTTAAGGTCTACGCCGTGAGCTATAAAAAAACATTGAGTATTGATGGTGTCTAATTTTATGAAGACGAACATAGTCTAGCATGTCGTATTAAAGTCTAAGCTTGGGCTGTGAAATTAAATATTCACAAATGTTTTGGTTTTGCAAATTTTTTAAAAGAAATAACTCATGGGCTGCTGTATTTGAACGAAGATGAACCAATAAACTTTGTGGTTTTGCATTATCTATATGTCAATCCAACGACCATGTTGTGAAAGCCCAGAGAAATAATTAAAGAACCCACCCACGGAAACCGTAATTAATGTTCTAATGTGTTATTTTGACTTATTTTAGGGACTTCTTTTCATGGCTTAATATGCTTTATATATATGTATACACACATATAAGTATTTATACTTAATGAAACTGTATCCACTCCATACATGTCACTGAAGCCCTAAGAGTTAATATTAATTTCTGCTAGACGACAAGTATTGATTGTCGTGAATATTCCTTACCCTATTGGAAGATCAGAGGTAAAATGTCATTTGTACCAGGCAAACACTGTCATTTGTAAACAGAATATACTAATTATTCTCCAGGCATTCGATTGAGAGCATGTTCCTCAAGATCATGTATGTCCATACTTATTCATTGGAGAATTTATCCATTCGAAAATGTAAAGAAACCAAAATACCACACTATCAATCAATTCAAAATTACAAGCAAAAGCACTCCCAACATAAAAAGTAAAAACAGAGAAAATCCAAACAAAACAAGCTGGTTTACACATCATGGCAACATCATTAGAATCAGCAACTGATTCAAGCTTGATAATTATGCCAAGCACACATAATTTAAACACAGAAAGTAACTATTTAATTACCTAGTTTGAAACTGGGAAGATAGATGCAAGGAACTCCTCGTCCTCCTTAAAAATCTGCATATTCTTGGACTTCATTACAAACCCCACTGCTTCCTCATCAAACTCAAGGACGAAACACCACTTTATCAGCTCAAAGAGTGCACCAATATGATCGCTATTTTCCCATAACAAACCCTCCGATATTGCTTCAGAGAAATAAGTAGCATACTCAATCATCTTCTTATATCCACCAGATCTGTCCAACTTTTGTGCAAACAACTTTGAGGCCTCTCTATCCCAACGTATCATCCGGCTCGCTTTCAATTCCGCGAGATCTCCTGAAGAAAGTGATAAAGAGTACTTTACAGCAATGGGTTCGACTGTCTCTAGGAAAGTCACATTTAGAAGCCCTTTAACAACTTCGTGTCGCCTATCTGCTTCCATCTTCAACATAGGATCTGCTAGAAAACCGAGGATGAGCCTAACCAACCCTTTCTTAATCAAAATATCCTTTGGATTGACCTGATTGAGTTGAGCAACATCCACCATTGATGCTTCTTCCTTCTTTACCGATTCAGATATAGTCCGGACGCCCATTTTCCTATACATTTCAAGTAACTTTGTCCTAGGTAATGAAGGCCAGCTTCGCTCAGGATACCAGACAAATATGGGTTGAGGAGAAGCCTGTTCAAAAAGATCCTTCAGCAGAAGATCATCGGCAATGAAAACATCATGCTTGTTGGATAGCAAAATTCCATCTGAATCTGAAGCAACAGGTAATTTCCCCAAATTATCAATGAGAGTTCTCTCAGTCTTTCCACTCCAGTGCTTATAAACATAGACCCAGAAGTTGAAACAGGCTTCATGTGAGAGTTGGGGTCTTGAACTTTCCCAGACCATCCAAAGCTGGCAGTAATCATCAATAGAGGGGTTGTTTTTAACATTGAAAGCCTTGGAGAAAAAAAAGAGTAGCTTCTGGTCATAGTATTTTTCCAAAACTTGCAGGCGCGAACTAAAGAGATCATCCTTGTCATGCAGAACACACTCTCCGGGGCTGACCCACTTTCCATTCTCAGTTCCATTTGGGATCCAAATCCTTTTGGCTGCTTCAGTGTCTGGCTCCCAATTAAATTCACTCAAGTAGTTATAAATTCGAACTATAGTGGAAAACTCATGATGGAAATCAAGGTGCCTGGCAACCAATGAGCATCCTTCCATTACATCCACGATAACATGAATATAATTAAGCTCATTTTTGTATTTTCTAATGTTAGAACCGTAAAAACCTTCATCAAGAAAAGGTCCATCCGGATGCTTCAAATGAGAGTCCCAAGTAGAATCGAATAACAAGCACTGATCTGGAGGCCTATAACCATCATTCGTCTTCAACCATTTTTGAGAGATTATTTTCCAGAAAGTGTCTGGAAATTTGTAACTCCCATGATCATGCAATAAAATGTGGATGCATTCCAGCATGGCAACCACATTTGCAGAAGTTATGATGGAAGGGTCCTGAGGGAAAAAGAGACAATCGGCAATAAACTTTACACCATCTTTGAATTCTGTGATGACCCCCATACTTTTAAGCTCTTTCTTGTATTCGTAGATGTCCTTGCCATAATAATTGTCACTATCATCTACGAAAGGGAGCAGAGCAATTGGGGCAATTGATTCCCAATTTGGATCATATAGAATGCAATTGCTTGGCGATCTGTGATCACCAAGCCTAGTTCGCAGCCACTCCACTTCACGGAAAAGTTTCCTAAGATCTGGAGGAAACTTATGTGGAGTATCATTTAGCAATCTGTAACATGACAAAAAGGACAAAACATTTTCTTTTGTCAGGGAAGTCACTTGCTGCTTGAAACTCTGGGCAAATACTTCGACTGCCTCCTCAAAATTCATCTTTACACCTAATTGCAGTAACTCATTTCTATACAAGAAGATGCTGCGTCCATAGAAATCAGTATCAATGAGTGGGAAACTGCTGACAACGTGTAGGATGCATGCCCACTGAGAGTCAAACAAGAAACATTTTCCTGGAGACTTGTAACCAATATTTGTCTTGAAGCATTTCACACTACTCAATGTCCTGATGAGTTTGCTGGATTGTCCTGAATGACGCATACATTCCAGTATCAATATAACAGCCTCAGCTGTCAGAGAAGATAAGGATGAAGGTGATTTTAAATTGTCTACTACAAGCTTGTAACCTCCACTGAAGCCAATTAACACACCAAGGGACCTGAGTTCCTCTTTATAAGAAAGGATTTCATCCCCAAAGTAACCTGTATCAATGAAGGGGAGGTTACTGATTTGAGATGCAACTTCCCATTCATGATCAAACAAAACAGATCCAACTGGAGACATGTCACCACTGGATGTCCTCAGCCATCTTCTTTCTTTTATAGTATTGATGAATTTTTCTGGTGCAAGATAATTGTCCCTCAAATACCTGATGAAATTCAAAACAGAGAACACCTCGCTTCTAGTTAAAGTGGAGGAATCAGCAAGGGACATGAGATGCTTCCCAATAAATTCACATGCTTCTCCACACTCAAAAATGACGCCCATTGTCTTTAGCTCCTCCGTATATTTATTTATTTGATCCCCATAGAAACTTCGATCAATCAATGAAATATCAGCAAGCACTAATCCGCTTTGCAAAATGTTTCCCAGTGAAGAAGTAAGCATGAATGACCGAGATGGTGGCATGTAACCCGAGTTGCCATTGGTGGTAATCTTCAACCAGCTACCTTCCTTTATGCTTTCCAAGAAGCTCTGTGGAATGTAAGTTCTCGAACATATCAGGTTATGAATCCAATCCAAAAGCAAGAATGCATTTTGTTTAGTGAGAGGTGCAGAAACAGCAGTAATTGCGACATTGGGAGGAGCTATATGAGGGATATCAGAAGCAGCAGCATGAGTTTTAAGGAACTCCAAGATCTGTTCTCCAGAACAAGATTCACCTACAAAAGAATCTGGACGCAAGTATTCTTCTCCTAACTCAACATAGTTTTCACCTCTCCATGGATTTGAACCAATCAATCCCGCCCATTTGCTTCGTTTGGCAGGGACCATAACCCCTTTCTTCTGCCTGATTAGATTCCCATAGTTATCTACGAGGCACTGCCTGATTAGATTCCCATGGTTATCTATGAGGGGCATAATACCACATAAATAATCTACTTGAGATTTTGACAGATGACTCTTCGAGTAAGAGTGATATAAGAAGTGAACAAAGGCAATGGCGACCTTGCTGTCATTATTGATATAGTTATAAATGTGAACTGCATAGTCATATACATCTACAGCACCAACCTTGACATGTTCTTGAAGCCATTGTTGTAAAGTCAACTTCTTAGGAAAGAATTGAATAGCTTCTTGTGTGCTTTCTGGCATAAAAAAATGACTGGCAACACAATGGAACTCCCAGTTCCAATTAATTAGCCATGAAGAATGATCAAAATTCTTGGATGAGAACACCACCTTATATGAGTTTCTACATTCATCTATGGTACACAAAGATACATCCCCATCAACACCCACATATTTTATGAGTGGTATGTTCTTCATCCTGGTGCTGTCAAGTTTTGACTTCCAATTCTCAGCAACAAATAATAAAATCTCCAAATACACATCCTCGGCGACTCCTGCAACAAGGTTAGAACACTGGATGCACTCGACATACCATTCATTGTTGACCGGTTCCACTCCTAAGAAACTCAATACATGATCATACTCCCCTTTATCAAATGAAGGACTCAGTATATACTTTCCATGGTATGAGAGATTAAGCAAGCTCTTCCCCTCCTTCCCTACCTTTTCCAGAATGTTCCGAAAATCAGGCACAAGCCTACCGACTTCGCATGGTTTATGAAAGAACTTCTGCTGCGTATATGACTCACATGGGACAATATTTTCTTTAACAAGATTTTCCTTGATTGAATTCCTCACTTTGTTCAACTCTTGATAAGAAGAGCTGTTGAGAGGAATGAACCTGAACATGGAAGCCCAACTTGATGGTGGAACATTCTCCGAAGTTTGAACCAGGGAGACAAAAGCATCAGTAAAAGCGGAGGAAACACAATCAAGAATCCCTTGGTTCCACTTGCTATCCAACAGAATTGTTTCCCTTGATGATGCAAGAAGAAAATCTGCCTGAATTATAAAAGGAAAGTTAGTAACCATCTCTGTGGGAAGAAATGCATAGATCCCAGGTGAACTGGTCCCTCTGTTGAGACGCTCTCCAAGAGGAAAAGCCAACATGATCACTAACTCTTCTACTTCCATTCTTCTTTCCACTCTGTTTTCATGTCTTACAGGGAACTTTTGCTTCCACATATAGTAGCTGCATTCTGCGTCGGACCCATTCTTTCTCTCAGCTGAGAGATGGAGTGTGGAGGACTCAGCATCAATGTTCTTCCTCAACACATAGTTAGTCTCACTTGTAATAGCAATTGCACTAATGGTATTGAGCTTTGGATCTTTATTATGTTCCCTAATTGAGAACCGCTTCAACTTCGTTAGGAATAAAAGAACTTCAGGATGAACACTTGAGAGCTGCTGCGTCACAGGTATGACCTTATCAGGCTTCAAAGGTAAGACAATTGTTGTCGTAGGGAGAGAAGTTTTGGAACCATATATCTGTTGTAAATCAGAAAGAGTTGGGTTCTCCTCCACCCATTCTGGAACTATGTACCCAAGTTTGCAATGGGGGCAAGGCTCTTCGTTGAATCTTATTTGATAACCATTGCTGAATATGTAGGGCTGAGCAGTAATGAGAAATACACTCTTGAACCCAATTCCTGCATTTTTAACCATATGGTAATTTAAATAGAAATAAAAGAACATACATCCTTCCCATTCACACAGAGCCAAAAACGAGAAAAAAAATTAAAATACATGAGTGATGGCAACCATAGAATTAAACCTGGGATCAACACTTCCAACAGATTCCTTTAGTATTAATGTTCAGTTTTTAATTTAGATCTCTTCCAGTTTTTTCATTACAGTGAAGAATATAGCTCACAATTAATTCATTACTCAGATTGTGACGCCCCCAAATCCCCACGTACGGATACAGGGAATTCGAGACGTCCAGATGGTGACAACCCGGGTCACCATTCTATCAACGAGTGTCGAGTGTGTGCAAGTGACAATTGTGCACGAAGAAATACGCAGTGGATAGCAAAGACATATACTAAGTACCAGAATTTTTTCTTAATTAAAATACAAAGCTGTTCAAAACATACATAATAAAATAATACCAATACAAATATTGTTTCAAAGCTAAAACCAAAACAAAAGCTCCAACTCAAAACTCAGGCGGAGCCGCATCCTCGGGCTCAGCCTCCTCCTCCTCCTCGATCCCTGCACCAAAATCTACGGTACCAAAAAATGATGCCGTAGGTAAGTTATAGCCCAAACACCACTAGATAAAAACATATTAAACTCCAACAATATGCATGAATAAATGACAATGCACAAAACTCATAATCCATGTTTTCCACGCACACCAAAAATCCCATTTGGCCCAAAACCATATCCTCGCCATTTTCCCAGAAAATGGCCCGTATCCGAAAACCATAAAAACCATTCCGATTATGCATACACTATGATCTCCCCTAGGGATCATCCGCACACCCTGGCTTCATAACAAGCGATGCCCGGTTCCGCGCCCTGCGCGTACGTAGCCAAGCATCCTCTAAACGAGCGATGCGCAGTTCCGCGCCCCTCGCGTTCGTAGCTAAGCATCCTCGAGACAAGCGATGTCCAGTTCCACGCCCCGCGTGTTCGTAGCCAAACATCCTCTAGCCCTCGCCACCGAAGGGCCACGGAGTCGGTGCATAGAGCGATGCCCAGTTCCACGCCCGGCGTGTTCATAGCCAAGCATCCCCTAGCCCCACTCCCGTTGTCACTCGGTTCCACGCCCCGCGTGTTCGTAGCCGAGCCTCGACTCAGGGGACGTCACTCAGTATTATCCACTCCCGAGTGACCAGAGGAGCTCCACCGAGATAATAACCCATCCCGGCTTGGGCTCGTGATACGCACGCACCCGAAAATCCATTTACGCCAATAAAATAGGATTTTTCCAAATTAAAATAAAATGCACATGTACACACCACGTAAATGCAAACTCAATGCTCGACAAATACAACCAACCATAAAACAACAAATCAAGCAACTCCGTCCTCCATCCACCCTACCCCCGAACTCCTCGGACTCAGTCCGGAATCAACAAACCAACCAAATAAAATTATTGTATGAGCAAAATATATTTAAATCTAAAAGTAGAGTTTGGAAAATACTTACAGCGCTATACGGTATTTTTAGAAGGTTCGGCGCGCAGCAAACGATGAGCTGAAAGCAACGTAACAGTGCAAATGCACTGTAGCCGTGGGTCGCAAAATACCCACTTTTGAACGGGGACAAACCAAGACACCAAATTGATAGGGAATGGCCTTGAGATATTTATGAAGCTAAAGGAAGTGAGTTTTGGCCGTGGGTGGCGGTGGAAATGGCGGTCGAAGGCCAAAAAGGGGCTGATCGGAGTTGAGCTCGTGCGAGCTGCTCCGGCAACGGATCGGGGCCGAAATTAGGTGGGTTAGGACGGCAAGAGGTAGGGGAAGAAGCTGTAAAGAGATGGTGGCCGGAGGTGGTGCGACGACGCCTGAAACGGTGAAAGACCGTGAGGCTTAGATGCGCTTTTCCGGCCAAACGGCGGCACGGTTTGGGGGAGATCTTTGGTGGGGTGGTGCGCCGGAGGGAGGGGAAGATTTCTGGGTGGGTGGTGTAGGCCATGCCGCCGGCAAGTGGCGGTTCTGGGCGGAGGAAGAATTCGGCAACAGGGGGAAAAACTAGGTTGGTGCCGCGACTTCGAGGGGCTCGTGGCGACTAACGGTGGCTCCGATGGTCCTGAAAGTTGGTGGGGTTGTAGTCTGATATGAGAGAAAGAGAATGGCAGGGGTGGTGTATGACACCTCCATCGGACAGCGGAGATATGGGCGGTCGAAGGAGGCTGCGTGGAAAGGAAAAACAGAGAGGGAGAGAGACTCGTGCGACGCGGACGCGGGAGAGAAGAAGAAAAAAAAAAGAAAAGAAGGAAAAGAAAAAGGAATGGAAAAAAAAAAGGAAAAAGAAAAGATGGGGAAAAGAAATGAAGTCCAAACTTCACTTCCGGGATCCAGAAACTGATCCGCCGAAAACGATATTAAAAACATAAACGACTAAAATAAATTAAACACTACATCAAATAAATAAATAAACATCATTAAAATATTTTAAACACAACGTCGAGCTAAAATATAATAAATAACTAGTAAAAACCAACTATTAAATTTTAAATCTAAAAACGAGCTAAAATAAATTAAACAGCAAATAAAATCCAATTAAAATCCGATAAATTAAAATAAAAGCACTATAATATTAATTAAATTAAAACCACTAATTCAGTGAAAATACACGTAAAAGCGAGTCATCACACAGATCAAGTAATATCTTGAGAGAGAGAGAGAGAGAGAGAGAGAGAGAGAGAGAGAGAGAGAGAGAGAGCTGTTAAGGAATAAGCTTGTAATTTCTAGAAGTTACACTTTGAACACTTTTCAAAAGAATAAGTTTAATTTCAAGCAACTATACATTGTAATCATCTTTCATTGACTTTCAAGGAGAAATTATGAATCTTGACAACTCAACACCCGGAAACAACTTTTCATTGCAATTTCCCCCATTGTTGTTTATCTAAGGAGATTATAAATTGGATGGTCAAATGGAGGCATAACCCTTATAATTTAGAATAGATCTAACATGATGGACCTTCAAGATAAATGGGTAACTCAGCAATAAATTTTAATGGGCCTGGATATTTGTGTTTGAGAAACTCAGTTATAAAAGCCAAGAGCCTGATGGCATGTAGTCCAAATTCTCAAAATGGAAAATTTGGGTTCTAAACCCCCACTCCACTTGCAAAAAAAATAAAAAAATGAGTTTCCACTCATGAGTTAGAATGATTATATACACGTGATATTCACAACTTGTTTTTGCTAATTAACTCTATCAGGACCAGAAATGAGTTAAGTGTTGATTACAGACACACATCATGTACATGTTGGGAATTTGGACCTCCCAAATTCACCCCCAACAGAATCTATCATTTGCAGGAGTAACAAGAAAAATAGAGAAATAATAACAACACAAGAAATTTACGTGGAAACTCCAAAATAGGAGAAAAACCACCAGACCTAGAGAAGAAAATTCACTATGTAAAAAATTGTTACAATCACACAATTTCTCTCCTCACCCCAAACACACCCACAAAGCTTTCTCTCCTAGTAAAACTTTAACTCACACCTCTTCCCATTTTATAAAATGGACAATAGAAAAATTTAACTAGAGTAAAAAATTACTAACTAAGCATTTGACTGGTGCACTTAAACTAAGAGGCTAAACCTCTTATTCATACTTGAGGCCTATGCTCTCATTATTTAATCCCACCGATGTGGGACTAATAAAAGAGCACAATTAGTCAACAGTACATACATTAGATACTAGCATTTTTACGATACGAGAGAATAGTGCATGCAATATCGATGGAATAAAGTACAGTAGTAAGTAGTATTATTAATTGGAGTGAAAAAGTAGTACATAGGCAGCAGGTACCTTTCTCTCCAATATAACCTCGTTTCCTGTTGCCTTTTTTGGTGGACCGACCAACACTGCAAATGGAGTCTATGTTTTTAGAAGAGAAACCTTTCTCGTTGTTGAAAATAAGTAATGTTGATGGAGCTCCCGTGCCCGTAATGTCCTCCGAGGTTATCATGAACTCAAGTGATGGTCCCACCCCCTCCATGTATTCGTTATCTTCCGCATTCTGAGACACACACAATATTTAGTTTCACCAATATCATGTATCTCTGATTTTAATATATATATATCTTTGATTACTTTGTAAGCTGGAAAGACACAACTTTCAATATATTATTATCTGGCCTCCTATATATCATGCATCCATGCAGGCATGTGTTCCGTTTCATGATCCAACAACGTCTTAAAAAATGAAAACTGGAGTTTATTGACGATGCTGCATGCATTTATTGGACTGGCGAAAATGAAGGTGTTAATTATATAACATGATTTGAATCTCTGAAAATGAAATCTCAAGATCTCATTTCTCTCGGAATTAGTCAAACAAATTAAGGTGACTTCAAGTACTGGCATATACATCATCATGATCATCACGAAGATCAAACACACACACAAAGCAAACCATACATATGAGAGAGAATGAGTGAGGAACCTGAATGAGTTCCATGAGAAAGTGGACATCCTTGGCGTAAAGTTCAGCAGAGAGGTTCTTGACGGCCTGCTGAAGATCCTCCGTCAATGGGTTCAGTTCTCCTCCGATTGAAAACTTTTTTCGACGTATCTCTTTTATGTGTTCTCTCGCCGTCATTTCCATACCTTCCCAAAACAAATGCACAATGACGACACAATTACCACCAGATCTTAGATTATAGCCAGAGTATTGAAAATAGTACTAGTCAGAGATAGTGTGAAGCACGTTTATTTATATGCCGAGCAGGAACCTTAACGAAGAGGGTTTACTTTCCAACAATTAAAAATAAAAAAATAAAAAAAGAAAGAAAAAGTGAAAGCAAAAAAAAAAAAAATGTCTTTGAGTTAAAAAAAAACGTATTTCTTCTTTGACAAAGAGAGCCAAAAAAAAAAAGGTGTTGCGATTGTACGTACGAAACCGGCTTTTACTTTAAGTTTGGAACGCAATTCGACGACCACTAGAACCTTTCGTCGTGCCCTTTCGCCTTCCAAATGGGAGGGAATAAGGCAAGGAGGAATCCACCGAAAAAATACCCCAAGTTATAACTTAAATCAAACATTAAAAAATGCTCTAAAAACAAATCATTAGTAATAATTGATGAAAATAAGTCAGATCGGGATTCAGTGCATTATGTAAAGCAATATTATGAGGTTTTTCGGTGCAATTCATCTCCTAATTTTTATGGGAATTTTTTTTTTTCTTTAAAAAGCTAGGAAGCTTAAATTTCTTTTCTAGTTAAATTTTATGTATGTGTTGCTTTGTTAGAAAATTAATTATTGAGTAATGTTAAATACAGTTATGTATTATGTAAGCGTATTGCATTTCTTGTTTTTTTCATATAAATTTTATATTTAATTATTTTTCTTCAAAAGTTTAAAAAACTAACGCAATGTTTCCATACTTTATAACTTTAAGTATCATATCGCTTAATTATTAAAATATTCACCAGTAATTTTCAAAAGGCAAATGTTGGAAACTTTAATCACTAAGATTTCCAAGTTCTAATTTTATTTTATAATTAAAAATAAAAATTTAACCTTATCGAAACCCATCACGTGAGTGTAGCACGAATCTAGTGCAAAAGCAGTTTTCGTACATGATTCCCACTACTCTCTCTTTTTTTTTTTTGCTTTCACTTTCTTTCGTACAATTCCAAGGTACTTTTTAGCTGTATCTCATTGTCTCTCGTCTCTACAATTTTTCACATTAGTTCGCTTATCTTGCATGTGAAGGAAACCTTCCTCCTTAAGGTTCATGCATGTTCAGTATACACGCGTCCGTACAACTCGATTGGTCTACTTTCACCCTCTGGCCGTTATAATCTATGATATATGAATGCAAATGGCGAGAGAACATGACTCATGCATATATGGAAGGGATCATATGCAGAACGAAAGTTTTGTACGTACATAGGTGTGTTCCTGATGATGTATATTTTCGAGAAAAAAGAGGATTATAAGTTAATCAAGTTGCGGCCTTTAATTTGTTACTTTTTAGTTTCATTTCCTTTAAGGAATTTTTCAAATTTTAATTTTATTTTCTTATGTCCCAATTATGCTACATGCCAAAATTTTCATCGACTTTCGGCAATTATGAGTAAAAAAAATAATTAATTTACGGAACCAAATTAATATAGATTAATTATGCTTTTAGTTTTAGTTTATTAGTGATCATATATATGTTAGTTTGAAATTAATTAGAGACTGTGACTTTTGTGTACGTGTCAGAATGCGGAAGATCCATCGCTGGAGTTGGTTATTCCTTGTGAGGACATGATCATCTCGCCCACGTACGGGAGTTCCTCCTCAACATTTATGCTTAATTTTCAACAACGACAAACTCCTTTCTCTCAAATCGTTTGAAGTTGCGATAAGAAATATAATTTATAATTTATAGTTTAAATAAGAAATTTTATATTTTAAAAATTGTTTACAGTTTGATAAATATGTATTTAAATTACTTTTAAAATTAGTTACATTAATTTTTTTTAAAAGTATATAGTCATTTTTATGAGTTTTTCAATAAAATTTTTAATTTGATGTATTTTAAAAAAAGTATAAGTACAATTTTTTTTATAAATTTATTAAATATATCATTTTTTTCTTTAAAAAAAATTTTAAATTGTTAAAAGTATTTTTTAAGTTTTGAAACTCAATCCCCAACAAACTCTACATCTCCTAAATTTTTGAAGAAGGGGGAGAAGTATCCATGGTACTGAATAAGACAGGTGACTCAAAGGAAATTTTGATTAGGAAAGGGTTAGCTAGGCTCATCCTTGGTTTTCTAGCAGATCCTATGTTGAAGATGGAAGCAGACCATGAGAGCCGACATGAAGCTATGAAAAGGCTTCTGAATATGACTTTCGTGGAAATTGTCGATTTGAAAGTAAGCCAAATGATAGGTTGGGGTAGATCAGGTGCAAGCTCCAGGCTTTTCGAACAAAAGTTGGAGAAATCCAGTGGATGTTATAAGAATAAAATTGAGTATGCTACATATTTCTCCCAAGCTAGGTAAATAATATATATACATGCTTCCGTACTATAAACTTTACTTATTCGTTTTGTTGTACTTTTTAATTAGTGGAGAAAATTAAAGCGGTTTTAAATTAATTTGTTTTCAGATCTCCGATCTAAGTTATATATATATATATATATAATCTTAGTATGCCTCGTAAATTTGTCCTCTCATTTTAACTGTTCACGTATTTTAATTTTTTTACTTAATGGTTAAGAAAGTAAATATTAGATTACTTTTATATTTTTATTTTTTATAAATATTTAAATATATTTAAAAAATGTGGAAAAGAAAAAGGAAAATAATTAAAAAGTGACATTTAGACATTTACCTATGGAGCACGCCCAGTGGTCACAGACTAGCGTTACCCCACAAATGGCAGGCAGTTTTACAAAGACCAAAGGTCTACCGATAAAACTGATCAATTACCACTAAATGCTTTTTTTTTTAATCTTAAATAGTAGTTAAAGAAAATAATAATAATTTAACACATTTCTTAACAGTTAAGAAAAATAGCAACAAATATAAAAAATAAAAAAATAAAAAAATTGATGCATTTATATATATATATATATATCTATATAGCTGATCAACTTTAATTAAGGTATTGTGTTGTTTTGTAAATAAAAATCCGCAGAAGGTATTTCATGAAACTCGTAAGGTTAAAAATTTGGGAATTTTATTTTTGCGGTATGCACCATGCAGCATGTAACGTAACAATCGAGCTGGCCCCTTCATCCATTCTCAATCGGTTAATCAATAGTTATAAATTTCATGAGGCACTAACTAACAATTGCCATCTTAATTAGAACTAGATGTCATTCTACTAATTATGTGGCACTCTCGATCTAGTGGCCGCAAAAACATATAGTTTGCATCCCCTAGATGCTGGCCTAGCTAGCTCGCAAGTTGGTCATGATGTTTGCTCGTGGATCAGCTGGCAATGCACTTAGATTGTATTTGGATGTTGTGATGCTTCCAAATTCTGCTTGGGATCGGACAAACATTTGAAATGTCGTGACATGCAACACAAGATTACCTGTCCATCACTCATGACATATAAGATGTAATGTTCCTAACATGCATCTAACATTATGCAATATTGGAAACGGATAAATTTTTTTCTTTAGTAATACTATGTACCAAACTGAAATCATCTCAAATGCTTAAAACATACTTCATACATAAAGACCTATTGAATAACTAAGATTATAACACTAGTCCAAAATGGCTATGATCCAAAAGAGTACTGGAGATGCAACTCCATAGTACAAGTAGTAATTTAAGTTAACTACTATATTAACATTGACGTCACAACGTCGCTCAGTTGACTGTGGTTAGTTGGTAAGTTCCCGAGTCTCCTTCATGTCTTATAACAAGATCTACCATTTGAGGGGAATGGTAGTTGGGACTACCACAGTGAGATTTGATTACAAATCTCAACATGTTAACAAAAAACCTCCACACAGGCTAATAATGTATGCATGACAGTAAAAGCATGAATGCATAACCAAATTCATAAGCAATCATAGCATAACTTGACATACAACATAGCATAACAGACATAACTTAAATTAAAATGTGAACTAAACTTGACTGGACATGAACTTGATCTGAAACTTGACTCGACATGAACTTGCTCTGAAACTTGACTTAACATGGACTTACTCTAAAACTTGACTTAACTTCAACTTAATCTAAAACTTATTTTTTAACTGCTTAAACTCAACTTCTTGGGTGCTACATGGGTCCCCTAGAGCCATGTGTCCCTGCAGATTACCGTATCACAACACAAATATCTGGACCAGCTGTGAGTGCGTTAATACATACTCTACAGTTGTTGTGGCCCCATATATTCTACGTGTCATAATTGTTGTGTCTCACATAGTGTGACGCCCCCACATTCCGCTTGGGATTGAACGGACATTTGAAGCGTCGGGACATGCAACACAAGGTTACCTGCCCCCGTTCCTGACATATAAAATGCAATGTTGTTGTGGCCCCACGCATTATACGTAACATAAAATATAATACGTACTCCACAGTTGTTGTGGCCCCACGTATTATACGTAACATAACATGTCTTATCTTTCTTAATGCATGAGATATTAATTAATATCATATACTTTTCTAACATGGCGTATACTTGTAAATGACACAATATGATTTAATCATAACATTTCATGGCATACTTAACATGGCATACTTATAACATACATCATTGTATGATAGAAAAGATTATGTAACAGATAATTATTCATGAGAGATTAAATCATACGTAGCAGATAAACATGTAATGACATAGCATGACATGGCATATACGATAACATACATACATAAATTGTAGTTCTCTTACCCATCACACATACACAATAAACTGATAGTAAGTTAGAGGCTAACTTACCTCGATTGTCACGTTCTACGAGAATAAAGTGCGATATACGAGAAACTGTAAAAGGTCATTCTAAAAGTTAGAAATTTAATTACTAACAATTAGAAACATGGAAACAAGTTATCTTAGAGTAAAATTATCATTTTACCCTCTACATGTGGGAAAACGACCATTTTACCCATAACTTAAGGATTTCATATCCTAACTCCAAAAATTTCCAAAATTTACATTCCTCATGTAAATTTTGTTCTAAACTCAAATATCAACTCAGAAAAAAATTTAAAACAAAACAACACTATGGAAAACACACTATGGCCGAAACATCCATAGGCCATTTCTCTTGATTTTTGTTACAATTCCTTCCAACTTCAAAACTCATGCTTAAACCAAAATTTTACAACAAACATCTTCCAATCCTAAGTTTAAAACCATACTTGAAACATCCATTTAGAAAAAGCTAATAATCAACACCAAACTTTTTTGTAAAAAGATCAAAACACTTGAATCACAAGCTTTGTCCTTAAATCAAAACATCTCCAAGAATTCCAAAAAATCTAATCTTACTTCTAACATATTCATAACATCATCCTCAGATAAACCATGCTTTAAATCATCAAACTAAAGTCACCAAAATCACAAAAATAACACTTGGAGTTTTTGATTTTACACTTAGTCCAAAAACAGAAACTTTTTCTTAACTAGCTTTGATAAATCTCTTGATCAATGGCTTAAGAAGGTGAGATCTTTGAAATAAAGTATCACATGGTTTAAAAACGTGTCCTAAAGAATATCCAACCATCAAAATTAAAATCACATGGCTAAAACCCAATAAAACATGGATCTAACCTAAAAACATCAAATCTTAGGCCTAACCGAAATTCTCTTGCATAGAAAAATCATATCTTTGAAACTAATACTAAATATCTCCAAAATAACATCCTAACATGAAAATAAGAGACTTAGGATCATCATATAAAAATATCAAAGCCTTTAGAGTAAGATCAAACCTCAAAATATTCAAACTTTATCCAAATAAAAACTGTTTTGTCACTTCCAGTTTTCATGTTTCTAGATCTAATAAAATCTATCATCAAAATCTTTATTCATGCAACAAAACCTCAATGAAAACTCTTAAACACATTCTAAGAACACTCCATAAAATTTTCGGACCAAGATATATCCATTAGCTTGGTCAAAAACTCCAAAACATAACACACTCTCCAGATTCACGCCCAGAATGACCTTTCCATGGTTAAAAATACTTTTGACCGACCAAATGACCATGGAATGATACGAAAAATACATCTACGGAAACTAGACTCAAAGAGGAACAACTTTTATGAAGGAGTCATCGTGTGAAAATACTTACAAAGGGTCGAAAAACTCCACGCAAAAAGACCCAGAAATCTGCCCGAGAGAGCTCTTTTGGGTTTCTCTCTAAGAACGGGGTGAAGAAATGATTAAAGTGAAGTAAGTGTGTCTTGCACGACTCAAGACTTCTGTAGGGAGAATATTTGGACCTTAATGATCATTGAGTGGAGGTGTAGACATGTGACATAATGTAGAGGATAGTGGGGGGCAAAAGACAACTTACAAAGGCTATGAGACATGGGACTTGATGGGGTGGGTTCCTCCATATTAATGAGTGCAACTTGATGCAATGAATGGTCTGCCAAGTGGGGGAGGAAATTTCTCCAAGAAGCTATGCCAAGGTGGCCAAAATTCGTGGGCTTTAGTGGGCCTTAGTGGGCCTCAACCAAGTGGGCTTCAATTTGGGGTTTAAAGGGGGTTTGGTTAGGGTTTGAGATGCTATCAAGCCCAAATCCAATTTTTCTTGGCCCAATCAAATTTCTAAGGTTTAAAATGTTGGATAAAGATGTCATAATAGGAATTTGAGAAATTAATAGCATGTGAAAGTGATTTAATCAAGTGATTAAACACAATACTAGAAATTGGATCAAAAAGGGTTTGAATGCCAACTTTAGGGTTTGGGGAAACCGTTTAGGGTTTCGGTTTCAACCAAGTTTTTGGGGTTTCAAAAGGATTCCAACCATTTAGGGTTTTACTAGGGTTGAAACCCTCTTCATCTAACTCAATTTGGTTGATCAGATGAAAAAAAACTGTTTTGCTTAGGTGGCATGATCTCACACATTGATTTCCTTCACAAATCCATCTAATGGTTTCTCTTTGTGCCAAGTATCTAATACTATTCATTATGTGTGGTTAAGATCTTGCCAAGTGTCCAAATAAAACTTCTCTAACCTAATTTGGACATTTCACACTGTGATTTTGAAACCACTGCACTTAGTACGCTTATCGAGGTTACTATTCACTCCGAAAAAGTGCATAATAAACTTAGTACTGAAAAATCCTAAATATTCAACTGAGTCTAGTGGCGTAAACTATAACGTAATCTGACACTTCTAACTACCTCAAACAAATAAAATCACATTTCTGGCACCATAGTGAGTGATAAAACTAATTATGTTGACATACTAGAACTTATGCGATTAGCCGATTCGTAAAAACTTATGGGGTTTTCACGAGATTTCTAATGTCTATAGAAATTCCACCATTGAATTTCTAGCGGGCTGTTACATCCTCCCCTCCTAAAAAAAAGATTTCGTCCTCGAAATCGACGCAAGTACAAACATAAAACACGCTTAAAACACTGTAGATAGTTTAAAAAAAAAAGAACCGTCCGTGACCCGACAAGTGCTGCAAAGTCTCGGGGCCTACTCTATGAATTTAATACGGCTAGTGATTTGAACAAACGCCTGATGTTGATGACAACCGTGATTGAAGGCTTTGAGTTTCTATAAAGAAACAGGATCATCTTCATCCATCGGAAAGAAAAAACATCGCTTCTTGACCTGTGTTTTGTTTTTCCATAACAAAATAATGGCTGGGCAAAACTCTTCCACTAATGTTCCAGACTTGAATCAGGAACCCTTGACGCATCAACCATCAATCTTCTCTCCTGAGGTCGTCAATACTACGATAGGAGCAGCGAACTGTTCTTCTAGTAGGACTGATTCTGAGATTATTACAGAATCATGGAAGCTCAGTAGTCAATATGCTGCCTCTGTTACGATCATGTCTCGGAGGTTACTGGCGAGGGTAAGTGAGATTGATCATCTTAACATCCAAATATCTGAGTTACAACAGAAGCTTGCTAATAAGGATAGAGAAAATAAAAGGCTACAGCAAGAAAACCAAGAGTTGAAGAAATTTGCAGATTGGTATGCTCATGATCTGCAACCACGAATAGAAGAGCTGGAACGAGAAAGGATTCAGATACAGGGTCAACATCGGCAGCTAACAGCAGAGGTTCATCGTTTTCTAGAGAAATAGGGACAAACTACTGTTAATCTAGCTGGCTTAGAAAGAAACTTTTGACAAAGCGTGTCCAGCAGATCTTGTATTTCTTTTGACTAAATAAGATTTGAAGAGATAAAAGTTTGTCTTCTTCTTTATGTTATCTCTATAAAATCAGTCTTCAACTCAATCCAATATGCATCAAAACTTATTCTCATCTCTATAACTCCTCTGCATTCCTTCAACATTCTCGCCTTAAGTTTTCAATTCTTTTCTCCATGGCTCACTCTTCTAACATTTCTCTAGATCCAACCATGAGGTATTCAGCACCTCAACCTCCTGTCCTTTCTGCAGCTGCCATAGGTGCCATGCTGCAGCAAGAAAATACTAGTATGGCTAATAAGTCAGACTCCGATGCTGTCTACGACTTGGTGAGTCTTGGGACTCGCTACTCATCCTCTATTATTGCTTTTTCCCAGCGGGTACAAGCCAAAAACCATGAGGTTGAAAGGCTTAAAGAACAAATTGTTGTACTTCAACGAATTGTTCAAGAGTCTCACACCAGGGAAGGAATCCTTCGGCAGCAGAATAAACAGCTGAAAACTCTATTGGATTCTTCATTCCGCTTGCCAGCTCCCATGAATAGGGATGACATGATATTGTATGAAGAGAATGAGCGTCTCCAACATGAGGCTAAGAACCTCAAGTTTATGTAGAAGCTTTTTTTTTTTTTTTTAAATCTCTCTATATTTATGAACTCTGGTTTATCCTTTAAGAGATATTCGTAACATGCTTCATACCTATTTCTCTTCTAATCATATATAATCTATCTTCTGGTAAAGGTTTTGTGAATATATCTGCTAACTGATCATGTGTTTGTGAACTCTAATACTATATCGCTTTTCTGCACATGATCTCGAAGAAATTCAAGCCTAATGAATACTAAAATCTCAAGCCTAGTATTTGGTGCATTTCCTAAGGACATGTGGATTTATAACCCAGAGACGTATTGCTCTGATACCACCTGTGACGCCCCCAAATTCCGCTTGGGATTGAACGGACATTTGAAGCGTCGAGACATGCAACACAAGGTTACCTGCCCCCGTTCATGACATATAAGATGCAATGTTCCTAACATGCATCTAGCATTATGCAATATTCGCAGCGGATATTTTTTTTTTTTCTTTAGCAATACTATGCACCAAACTAAAAATATCCCAAATACTTGAAACATATTTCATACATAAAAACATACTAAAAAGCCGTGATCACTACACTAGTCCAAAATGGTTGTGATCAAAAGAATACTTGAGATACAACTCCAAAAGTACAAGCATTAACCTAAGTTAAATACTATACCATCATCAACATCGCACCGTAGCCTAGATGACCGTATTCAGATGGTCAGATTCCAATTCTTCTTTGGGTCCTGTAACAAGATCTACCATTCGGGGGGAATGGTAGTTGGGACTACCACAGTGAGATTTGATTACAAATCTCAGTAAGTTAACATAAAACTCACACACAGGTTAAAGATGCATGCATGGCAGTAAAAGCATAAATGCATAAGTAAAGTCGTACATAAGCATAGCATAACTTGACATATAACATGACATAACCAGAACTTAAACGTGAACTGAACTTGACTTAACATGACATGAACTTGAGTTTAAAACATAACATGGACTTGAAATGTAGCATGAACGTAAACATGCATAACATAAATATGAACTTGAAAATAACATAAACTTGAACATATCATGACATAAACGTGAACTTGAGACATACTGTAAACGTGAACTTAACATGATGTGAACATGAACTTGGAACATAACTTGATCATGAACATAACATGTACGTGTACATAACAAAACATGAACTTGATCTGAAACTTGACTTATCATGCACTTGATCTGAAACTTGACTTAATACGTACTCCACAGTTGTTGTGGCCCCACGTATTCTACGTGTCACAATTGCTGTGTCTCACGTAGTGTATGCTCCACAGTTGTTGTGGCCCCATACTTCATGCTCCACAGTTGTTGTGGCCCCATGTATACACGTAACATAAAATATAATACGTACTCCACAGTTGTTGTGGCCCCACGTATACACGTAACATAAAATATAATACGTACTCCACAGTTGTTGTGGCCCCACGTATACACGTAACATAAAATATAATACGTACTCCACAGTTGTTGTGGCCCCACGTATACACGTAACATAAAATATAATACGTACTCCACAGTTGTTGTGGCCCCACGTATACACGTAACATAAAATATAATACGTACTCCACAGTTGTTGTGGCCCCACGTATACACGTAACATAAAATATAATACGTACTCCACAGTTGTTGTGGCCCCACGTATACACGTAACATAAAATATAATACGTACTCCACAGTTGTTGTGGCCCCACGTATACACGTAACATAAAAAATAATACGTACTCCACAGTTGTTGTGGCCCCACGTATACACGTAACATAAAAATATAATACGTACTCCACAGTTGTTGTGGCCCCACGTATATACGTAACATTAAATATAATACGTACTCCACAGTTGTTGTGGCCCCACGTATTCACGTAACATAAAATATAATACGTACTCCACAGTTGTTGTGGCCCCACGTATTATACGTAACATAACATGTCTTATCTTTCTTAATGCATGAGATATTAATTAATATCATATACTTTTCTAACATGGCGTATACTTGTAAATGACACAATATGATTTAATCATAACATTTCATGGCATACTTAACATGGCATACTTATAACATACATCATTGTATGATAGAAAAGATTATGTAACAGATAATTATTCATGAGAGATTAAATCATACGTAGCAGATAAACATGTAATGACATAGCATGACATGGCATATACGATAACATACATACATAAATTGTAGTTCTCTTACCCATCACACATACACAATAAACTGATAGTAAGTTAGAGGCTAACTTACCTCGATTGTCACGTTCTACGAGAATAAAGTGCGATATACGAGAAACTGTAAAAGGTCATTCTAAAAGTTAGAAATTTAATTACTAACAATTAGAAACATGGAAACAAGTTATCTTAGAGTAAAATTATCATTTTACCCTCTACATGTGGGAAAACGACCATTTTACCCATAACTTAAGGATTTCATATCCTAACTCCAAAAATTTCCAAAATTTACATTCCTCATGTAAATTTTGTTCTAAACTCAAATATCAACTCAGAAAAAAATTTAAAACAAAACAACACTATGGAAAACACACTATGGCCGAAACATCCATAGGCCATTTCTCTTGATTTTTGTTACAATTCCTTCCAACTTCAAAACTCATGCTTAAACCAAAATTTTACAACAAACATCTTCCAATCCTAAGTTTAAAACCATACTTGAAACATCCATTTAGAAAAAGCTAATAATCAACACCAAACTTTTTTGTAAAAAGATCAAAACACTTGAATCACAAGCTTTGTCCTTAAATCAAAACATCTCCAAGAATTCCAAAAAATCTAATCTTACTTCTAACATATTCATAACATCATCCTCAGATAAACCATGCTTTAAATCATCAAACTAAAGTCACCAAAATCACAAAAATAACACTTGGAGTTTTTGATTTTACACTTAGTCCAAAAACAGAAACTTTTTCTTAACTAGCTTTGATAAATCTCTTGATCAAAGGCTTAAGAAGGTGACATCTTTGAATTAAAGTATCACATGGTTTAAAAACGTGTCCTAAAGAATATCCAACCATCAAAATTAAAATCACATGGCTAAAACCCAATAAAACATGGATCTAACCTAAAAACATCAAATCTTAGGCCTAACCGAAATTCTCTTGCATAGAAAAATCATATCTTTGAAACTAATACTAAATATCTCCAAAATAACATCCTAACATGAAATTAAGAGACTTAGGATCATCATATAAAAATATCAAAGCCTTTAGAGTAAGATCAAACCTCAAAATATTCAAACTTTATCCAAATAAAAACTGTTTTGCCACTTCCAGTTTTCAAGTTTCTAGATCTAATAAAATCTATCATCAAAAGCTTTATTCATGCAACAAAACCTCAATAAAAACTCTTAAACACATTCTAAGAACACTCCATAAAATGTTCAGACCAAGATATGTCCATTAGAGGATAGTGGAGAGCAAAGGACAACCTACGAAAGCTATGAGACATGGGACTTGATGGGGTGGGTTCCTCCATATTATTGAGTGCAATTTGATGCAATGAATGGTCTGCCAAGTGGGGGAGAAATTTCTCCAAGAAGCTATGCCAAGGTGGCCAAAATTCGTGGGCTTTAGTGGGCCTCAACCAAGTGGGCTTCAATTTGGGGTTTAAAGGGGGTTTGGTTAGGGTTTGAGATGCTATCAAGCCCAAATCCAATTTTTCTTGGCCCAATCAAATTTCTAAGGTTTAAAATGTTGGATAAAGATGTCATAATAGGAATTTGAGAAATTAATAGCATGTGAAAGTGATTTAATCAAGTGATTAAACACAATGCTAGAAATTGGATCAAAAAGGGTTTGAATGCCAACTTTAGGGTTTGGGGAAACCGTTTAGGGTTTCGGTTTCAACCAAGTTTTTGGGGTTTCAAATGGATTTCAACCATTGAGGGTTTTACTAGGGTTGAAACCCTCTTGATCTAACTCAATTTGGTTGATCAGATGAAAAAAAACTGTTTTGCTTAGGTGGCATGATCTCACACATTGATTTCCTTCACAAATCCATCTAATGGTTTCTCTTTGTGCCAAGTATCTAATACTATTCATTATGTGTGGTTAAGATCTTGCCAAGTGTCCAAATAAAACTTCTCTAACCTAATTTGGACATTTCACACTGTGATTTTGAAACCACTGCACTTAGTACGTTTATCGAGGTTACTATTCACTCCGAAAAAGGTGCATAATAAACTTAGTACTAAAAAATCCTAAATATTCAACTGAGTCTAGTGGCGTAAACTATAACGTAATCTGACACTTCTAACTATCTCAAACAAATAAAATCGCATTTCTGGCACTATAATGAGTGATAATACTAACTATGTTGACAGACTAAAACTTATGCGATTAGCCGATTCGTAAAAACTTATGGGGTTTTCACGAGATTTCTAATGTCTATAGAAATTCCACCATTGAATTTCTAGCGGCTGTTACACATAGTGTATAAGCCACAATTGCTGTGACCCCATACTTCGTGTGCCATACTCATTATGGACCCCACGAAACTGAATGTGGCTCCATCGATGCAGTGCCTGGCGCGCTCCAGTGACCAGCTAGTTAGGTCCTCGCCCGCTACCCGTTAACAGTATTTCGTCAACTCAAGGAATTTCACACCTATTTAAATACTATAGCGTGAACAAAGGAGTTTCATCAGGATCTTATCCCATCCTAACACTTAGGTCGTGATTGACATAAATAACTTGACTTGACTGTTCTTGAAATACACGCTGTACTCAAAATGAAACGTGACTGGAATACGAAAGGACAGAAGCCCTAATGTAACTTAACGTGGCTTGAACATAACTTGAAAGACATAACTAAGTTGAGATAGAAATATTTCATAACATGACATAAACATGAAACAGACAATATTTCATAACATGGTATCACATGTAACGAAAAACATACTTAACATGACATACTTGTAAGAGTGAACATGACATGACATACATGTAATAGATGGCATACTTAACATAATGTACTTGCAATGTATAATAATACGTGATAGAATATCTTTTGTAACAGATGAATAACTCATAACAGAATAAATTCTTTGTAACAGAAAAATATGTGATAACTTGGCATATAAGATAACACATACATATATTGTAGTTCCTTTACTTAGCACACATACACAATAAACTGCTAGTAAGTTAAGAGCTAACTTACCTCGATCTTCACATTTCTTATGAAAGCTCAAGCGCGGTCATGAGAAACTATAAATAGTAATTCTAAAAGTTAGAACTTAATCACTAACAACTTGAAATATGAAAAAAAAAATATTAACTTAGAGTAAAATTTTTATTTTACCCTATATATGTGGAAAAATAACCATTTTACCCCTAATTTAAGAATTTTGCATGCTAACTCCAAAAGTCACCAAAATTTACATGCCTCATTTAAATTTTATCCTAAACTCAAATATGACTTTAAGCCAAATTTAAAACTAATCACAACTATGAAAACTCTATAGGGCCGAAATTCCCATATGTTATCTCCATTGATTTTTGTTTCTAACTTGTTTTGATCAGCCTTTTGATCTATGACTTATAAACATGTAATCTTCAAACCAAACCATCACATGATTTAAAAAGGTGTCTTAAAACAGATCGAAGCTTCTAATTCAAGATCACATGGTTAAAAATCAACCAAAATATAAATTTAGCCAAGAACATCCACACTTTGGCCTATCCGAATATCTCTTTGCATAAAATTTCTTATCTTAGAAATTAACATCAAATATCTTCAAAATAATATTCTAACATGTATATAAGAGGTTTAAGATTCTCAAATAAAATTATCAAAGCCATTGCAATAGGTTTAAACTACCAAAGATTTAAACTTTCTCAAAACAGAAACTGTTTTTCCTCTTCCAGTTTCTAAGTTTCTAGATCTAAGAAAATCTTTCATCAAAACTTTTAATCATGCAAAAAATCCTCAAAACATAATCATATACACATGTTAACAATACTTCATAAAAATTTTAGACGAAGATCTATCCATTAGCTTGGTCAAAAACTCCAAAATATAACATACTCTACAGTTTATCGCCCAGAATGACCTTTTTGGGTTTTAAACAACATTTGACTGACCAAATGATCTTAAAATGGAACAAATAAGATTTCAACGGACTAAAAAATGAACAACTTTTATGAAGGAAAAGTTTTGAGAAAACACTTACAAGAGCTTCGAAATAGGAGTGCAAAAGAACTCCAAAAAGATATCTAAGAGAGTGTTTGGTGTTCTTTCAATGAAAAGTGTAAAGGAAGATAAATTTCGTGGTGAGTGGGCTGGAGATATTTTTGCACAAGATATGGAAGAGGATGAGGCTGAAGTGAGGCTTGAGTGTTGGCCTATCTTACACAATAAAATACACAAAAATTAGCCCAAGATATTTCCAAATGGTGGAGTGTAGACTTCGAAGAGTGAGGTGGCTCTTTAGCTTTTCCCTTATAGAATCTTTTAGGCCCTCTTGAAGATATCTGATCAGCCATGTGGGGGATGAAATTCCTTGGCCAAAAGCAATGCTAAGGTGCCCAATTTCATGGGTCTTAATTAGCCAAAACTGAATGGGCTTCAATTTGGGGTTTAAAGAGGTTTTGGGCTACTATCAAACCCAAATCTAATTTCTCCTAGCCCAATCAAATATCTAAAGTTAAAAATTTTAGATCATGATATTCTAACATAAATTTAAAATATTAATAGCATGTGGAAGTAATTTAATCAAGCGATTAAACACAATGCTATAAACCGATTAGTGAGGACTTTGAGATCAACTTTAGGATTTGGATAAAACTGTTTAGCATTTCGGTTTTAACCATGCTTTTGGGTTCTTAATTGGATTCCAACCATATAGGATTTTACTAGGGTATAAATTCTCTTTGGTTTGGCACAATTTGATTGATCGGACGAAATAAAGTTTTTGCTTAGATGGCATGATCTCACACCTTGATTCTTTCAAATCCATCAATATTCCTCATGGTTCCAAGAATCTAATACTATTTATCATGTGTGGTTAAGATCTTTCCGAGTGTCCAAATAAAACTTCTCTAACCTAATTTGGACATTATGACTCAGCTTATAATGTTGTCTTCCAAGCGTAGAAGTTGTCAAAGTAATACAAGGGTAAGTCCCAAGATCAAATTCACAGGGACAATGAGTTATCAAAGCTTTTGTGAGATTTTCTTTGTGTAAAGGATGTATCGATTATGAAAGATGAAAATGGATGTGGATCTATGTTTCTAAAATTACTAAAACTGAGAGACTTAGAGAAAGTGTGTAGCAAATGAATTAAACTTGCAATAAATAATAAAACAAATACTTGGGTTGGGTTTGAGATTCTTTTTATTTCGGATTCTAGATAATTTCTCGATTAACAATCCAGTCAAGGAATTGATATTCGGAAGATAAAAATTAAGCTCACGTTTTTGCAATATTTTCTCAAGAAATTCTCTAATTTACTAGTCAAATTTATATTCATAATCAATCGAAAGAGGCCTTGATAAATTCAAACTTTTGTTGTGCCTTACGTCAACAACAAAACAAGAGCAAGAGCCGCAATCTATTTTCCTTTTGAATCCGACTAGTAATTTAGTGAAGTCAACATTACACAACAAAATATTGCATCAAACTAGAATCTAAAATAAATTAAATCTCATTCCACAACCCAAGCTTTAGAAATTAGCTATGCATGATATTTCTAATAACAAAAATTAATCTAAACAAAGCCATAAAAAAATCTGTGAGAAGAAATAAAAATAAATAAATAAAACTACAAACTCCACGCCAACTCGACTAAGAACTTAAACGTAGCAGGATAGAAAGGAAAGGCAAAGACAGTGTAAAAATGGCCCGCCGACCTCTCTAAGGTCTGGGTCCCTAAACGAAAAGAGTAGTAGAAAAATAATATCAAGCAGAAAACAAGAAAGCTGCCGACCTCTCTATCTCTCAAGTCCGGAACCTCCCAGACGAAAAAAAAACTTAGCTAGTCAACTGAAATAAAAAAAAAAGAACGGAAACAAGAATGCTGAACCAAAGAAATAAAAACGCCGATCACTAGTCTGCAAAAATAAAACTAAGAGATAAAAAAAAACAAGTCCAGCCGCCTCCTAAACAAGGTCTGGAATTGTCAAACGAAAAGCAGAAAATAAGATACTAAACTAAAGACGTGAGAACAGAGAGCTGTTCCGTCGTCCCATGAGTTTTGTAAAAATGAAAATAAAACTGCCTCTCTATCAGGTCTGAAACTGAAACAAAACTCCCCAGAAAAAAAACCAATGTAAAAAAACAAAACAGAAAATGAACCACCCCGTCTGCAGCGTAGAAAAAGAATGAAAAAATGTGCCCCCTTCGGTCTGCAACCCCCCTCACGTTCGTTGCATGAGAATAATAAATACTGCCCCCCAGCTGAACAACTACAGCAAGACTAAAGGCAGAAAAAGAATAACAGCCTGCCCGAGTTGATGTGCTGGTTTGAGCCGTGAGTTTTGATTTCCTGCATGTGCTTCTGATTTTTCTGCATGTGTTTTCTTTACTTTCTGCAGTAGGTGCTGTGTGATACTTTCATGCATGTGCTTCTGATTTTGATCTGTTTTGAGGTGCTGCATATGTCCTGGTTTGCCGTGAGTTCCTTCTGCATGTGTGCTGCATGTGAAGTTGCTGCCATCCACTTTCTGCATGTTACTTTCTTTTATTTTTCTGCATCCGTGCTTGGTTTCTGCAAGTGTGTTGTCCGAGTGTTCCTTTTTGATTTCTGCATGTTCAGTTTGCAGCATGTGTTTTCTGCTGCTGCTTTTCTTTTTGCTTTTCTGCATTATTTTTCTGCTTTTCTGCATTGAAGTCTGCTGTCCATGGGTTTCATTCATGTGCTGTGCTGCATCAACTTTTCTGCAAGTGCTGCTGCAGCTTTATGTGTTGTTGCTGTATGTGTTGGTTTGAGCTGCATTGCCGAGTGACTTTCTGCAGGTGCTGAGTGAGTGGTTTTCTGCTGCTGTCCAAGTTCCAGCCGTGAGTCCGTGTGATGCATGTGCTTGGTTCTCTTTATTTTTTTGCATTTATTTTCTGCAAGTGTGGTGTCCCGAGTGATGGTGTGAGTGTGCTAGCTTCATTACAAACTTTTTAAGGGTAAAATATCATGATTTAACAATTGACTCCAGTTTATAATTTACTGCATAATTAAGTGTTCAATTCATTTTTTAGTTAAATAATTTAATCACTTTAACAACTTAATATTGCAGTTTTAGCACTTTATCACATTACACACGGTGATTTTGAAAACACTGCAATCGGTGTGCTTATTGAGGTGACTATTCACTCTAAAAAAGTGCATGATAAACTTAGTACCAAAAAATCCTAAATATTCATATGAATCTACAGTGAAAATCGTCTATTAAAAATCAGCCCCGAAGTACCCATAATAATAAATTCACCGTTTCGAACATGCGTTTCGTTAAAAAATATAAGATTGATTTATTATGCCATAAAATCCTAAATAATCAATTGAGTCTAATGGTGCAGACCATAATACATTCTGACACTTCTAACTATCTCAATTAATTAAAAATACACTTCTGGCACCATAGTGAGTGATAACGATAATTATGTGATCAGACTAAAACCTATGCGACTGGTAAATTCATGAAAACTTATGAAATCTTCATGAGACTCCTAAAGCCAATAGAAATTTCACCATTAAATTTCTAACTGGCTGTTACAGATGTTAAGTTGGATTGAGATGAATTTTTGTTCTTTATGAATAGTAGTGAGTTGAGATAGTTGAGTGAGTTTTGTAGAGCATACCTAAGATAAGTTTAGATGTGTTTAAATTTTTAGATGAATTTAATTTTATTTATAGGAAGTTGAAAAAGATATGGGTCCCACCAATGATTAGGAAGGTGTTATAATGATTAGAAAGGGTTGGCTAGGCTCATCTTTTGTTTTCTGGCATATATGGGTCCCATTTTAAATATTAAAAAGTGACATTTAGAAATTTATCTATGGAGCACAACCAGCGATCACAGACTAGCATTACCCCACAAATGGGCAGTTTTACTAGGATTGAAGGTCTACCGATAGAACTAATTGATTACCAGTAAATGTTTTTTTTTAATCTTAAATATTATTTAAGAAAAAAATAATAATTTAACACATTTCTTAACAGTTAAGAAAAATAACAAAAGTTATAAAAAAACAAAAACCCGATGCATTTCTCTCTCTCTCTCTCTCTCTCTCTCTCTCTCTCTCTCTCTATCTAGAACTTTAATCAAGGTATTGTGTTGTTTTGTAAATAAAAATCCGCAAAAGTTATTGCATGAAACTCATACGTTTAGGTTAAAAATTCAGGAATTTTATTTTTGTGGTATACACCATGCATCATGTAACGTAACAATTTAGCTGGCCCCTTCATCCATTCTTGATCGGTTAATCAATAGTTATAAATTTCATGAGACACTAACTATCAATTGCCATCTTAATTAGAACTAGATGCCATTCTACTAATTATGTGGCCCTCTCAAGCTAGTGGCCGCAAAAACATATAGTTTGCATCCCTTAGATGTTTGCTATGAATCAGCTAGCGATGCGCTTAGGTTGCATTTAGATATTGAGTTGAGTTGAGATGAGTTTTTATTTTTTATGAATAGTAGTGAGTTTTGTATAAACCACCTAAAATGAGTTTAGATGTGTTTGAATTTTAAGATGAGTTTAGTTTTGTTTAGGGGAAGTTGAAAAAAAATGGGTCCCACCAATTTGCATTTTTTCTTACTTGAAATTTATAAAAAATAAAATAAAATACTTATTAATAAAAAGACAACGGTATCATGCCTACATTTTATTCCATTATTTGTATACATATTATTTAATAAGTAGTAAAAAAATTTTTGTGATGTAGAAAAATAAAAAAAAACTCACCCACCTGTTGTGACAAAGGTTTGGGAAAGGAGGAGGAAATATTGTGTGGAATCATGCCCGCCGGGGGGGGGGTGGGTTGTTGGAGAGAGAGAAAAACTGACAAATTCATTTTTGTGTCAGCTAGATGTTCCATCATGGAACAATATAAACCCAGACATAGTTATGTTTAGTTAATGCACTTTTGTGTGTTTGGATGCTCGAGTAGGTCTAAATCCGAGCCCAACTCAGATGATCCGAGTACATTCAAAGATTCAAACGGGACCTTAATTTTCCCACAACTTACAAGTTGAATACACAGTCAGCATACACATGATACTCATGACTCAAGCAACATCTAGCCTTGTAAGCTGAACCATTTATTTTTTTAAGGCCCATGAAAAATCACAAACATTCTTTTAGCAATCTTTTTTTTTGTTTTTTTTGAAAAGGTGATCACTTCATTACTCAAATAGCCGTAGCACGAGATACATCAAATAGGACAAAAGCTTTGACCACAATAGGGCCATCTTCTAGCCAAATTTTTTCATAAGAGTCCTTAATAGCTTCCTTAGCTGCACAGTGGGCAGCTTGGTTTGATGATCTGTATACAAAAGATAGCCTCCAATTCGGATGAGACTCCATCATCTGTTGAAGATCCTCAGTCTCTTGGCCATGCCACGAATTATCTACCTCTTTGGAATTGATTGCATCGATGACTACTTTGGCATCCCCTTCAAAAGTGACTTGATGCATACCCATCTCAACACACATATACATTGCCCTTTGCAAAGCTGCTCTTTCTGCTTGGGCTGCTGAGTAGAACCCCTCTTTAGGAGCTGTTAAACATGCTTGGATCTTTCCCTCACTGTCTCTCATAATGATGCCCATCCTCATCCTGTTTAAGGACTTGTCATACGTTGCATCGACATTAACTTTGAATAAAGGCCACTCTGGTGGCTGCCAAACTTGGTTTGAGGTTGCTATAGCTATTCTTTCTTCAGATCTATTGCTATTTTGTTGTTTAATCTCCCTATGCATATCAATCTCGGCTTGTGATTCTGAGCGGCTGAACAGGTCTTTAAAAATGAAGCCATTTCTTCTTTCCCATATGTGATAGCAAATGACTGCAGCCAATTGTAACTTTTCACCATTTAATTTGTTTGTCATCTCTTCCCACAGATGCTGGAAATCAGGGTAAAAGTTATTCCATTTTTTGAGCTTACTACTATCACTTCCCCACACATCCCTTGCTGCTGGACAAGCCCAAAGGGTATGTAAAGGAGTTTCGGCCTCCCTTGTACAGATGGGACAGAGATTGCATTCCACAATATATCTTCTGTATAAATTGCTTTTTGTTGGAAGGATGTTTGAGAGGCTTTTCCAGATTAGCATTTTAACTTTGCCCGGGAC
Source organism: Carya cathayensis (assembly GCA_011037825.1). Taxonomy (NCBI): domain Eukaryota; kingdom Viridiplantae; phylum Streptophyta; class Magnoliopsida; order Fagales; family Juglandaceae; genus Carya; species Carya cathayensis. Next base: position 364,204 of record QGSO01000630.1, read on the forward strand.
CTCAAGTTGCCACAGCTCCTTCCATATCCCTTTGTTCATCCCACCTGAAGATGATTCAGCCAAACTTCTACTAGCCAACTTTGTATCCATAAAGTAGGCACTCTTGACAGAAAAGGTGCCTTTTGCAGACCCTACCCATATCCTTTTATCTCTGGCCCCTGTACTACTAATGGGAATCGAACATATAGACTTTGTTTCCTCTTCACTGAAAATGGCCCTCATCAGATTTACCTTCCATGTCCTAGAGTTTTCATCAATTAAGGCTTCCACTTTGCAATCTGGATCTAGAGAGTTAACATGGGTCTGAATCTGAAAGGTAACTGGTTTAGGCACCCATTTGTCCTTCCATATTTTTATGTCCCTCTCATTTCCAACCCTCCAAACCAGCCCTTCCTTTACTAGCCCCATACTGGACCAGAGGCTCCTCCAAATGGGTATAGTTATGAAAAAGTCTCCTCTCTAGAGTGTTAAAGCTCTGAGGTGGTGAACAACAATCTTTCTGGTTTTTCCACTCGCAGCCATGGATAAACCATGTCGAGAGAGGATTATAGCAGGACGAAGGGTCTAGAGGAACAATGGAGAAAGTTTAAACTAACAGAGGAGGAAGAAGAGATATTGGAGGTGAACTGGAAAGGAGACGAGGAGATAGATCGTAAAGGTGAAATAAGCTTGATAGGAAAGGTCTGTTCTAACCGTTTAGTGAGTAAAACTCTGATAAGTAACACCATGGCAAAGATCTGGAGAATAAGCAAAAGGGCAAAATTTCTAGAAGTGGAAAAGAATACTTTCATTATCACTTTTGAGACACATGCAGATATGTACAAAATCCTTGAGGTGAAACTGTGGACTTTCGACTCTTCTTTGTTTCTCCTGAGACAGTATGAGGGGAAGAAACGTCCAGGAAACTTTGTTTTCGATAGGGAAACTTTCTGGATGCAAATTCACAACCTACCTTTGGGTTGTAATGTCGCTGGAATGGGGAACTCAGATAGGCAAGTCAGTGGGCAAAGTCATTGAGGTAGATGTAGAAGAGGACGGCATAGGATGGGGGAAAAGCCTCCGGGTGAAACTTGAGCTATCGTTGTACAAGGCCATCCCAAGGGGTCGATTCATCAATATAGAACAGACAAAGTAGTGGGTTCATTTCCATTATGAGAATCTACCCAAAATCTGCTTCAGATGTGGGTGGTTCCTTCATGGAGAATCGGGATGTCAGGCTCAATATGGTGAGAAAGAAGGTGAGGCGGAAACAGAGTCTCAATTTGGGACATGGCTCAGGGCGGAGAATGTTTATAGATGAAATACGAATTCCTATAACGCAAACAGTGGAAGGAAAGAGCATGTTACAGGGGCAAACAGCAGTCAGGCAGAGACGGGAGAAGACGAAGGTAACGGCGAAGGTCAACAGCAGGTTAGGGGCAGAATCAGACATCCAACACCCCACCCGCTTCATGCACAGCCCCCATCAACCGTCAAAGATGGAAGTCACTTAGCCAATAAGGAAAAGGTATGAATTTCAGCGGATTCAGAGGAGGGGATGGCTGTATTGGATGCTATGCACCAACCCGGTAGGGAGGGAGTAGAGACAGTACACGATAAGAGGGGGAAAAAAGAGCGGGAAGGCAATCTGAAAGTGACGAAGAAAGTTGGGCCAGATAATGTAGATGGGCCTGAAAGATGGTCAAATCCAAAGAAACTAAAAGACCCAAACGTTATCTGTTTTAAACCCAAGGACTCGAGTTTAGCCCCTCCAATGGCTAATTCTTTTACAGAAGGGGAACTTAGAGGTGTTTGCCCTTTACAGGTTTCTCTCTGTCAAAGGGAAGGCCGAAGATGGAAATGGTAAGCTCGGGACCAAAAGGAATCAGCTTCATCATCTATAGTTACCCGTTCCCAAGGGGAGAAGCGGCCAATGGAGGTAAGAATCGACAACTCTAGTCTTTCGAAAAGAGTAAAAAAGAGCCAATTGAATGATTTACGGGTGGAGGATAGATTCCCGACGGAAATGGTGGTGGCTGCAAGGAAGCCCCACCAGGGATTATGAGGATCCTAAGTTGGAACTGTTGGGGGCTTGGGAACCCCCGAACAGTCCAAAGCCTTTACCTAATGGTAAAGGAAAAGAACCCGGAAGTGGTTTTCTTAATGGAAACCAAGCTATCATACTCTAATGCCCAAAGGATTGCTAAAAGGTGTAATTTTAATGGTTGTGCTGCCGTGGGTGCAATAGGAAGAAGTGGTGGTCTTATGCTGTTATGGAAGAAGGAAAGCCTTATTGATTTAGTCAATTATTCCCAACACCACATCAATGTGAGTGTAAATGATGATTCAAACAATAAACCGTGGCTACTAACCTGTTTTTATGGTCACCCACTTTCACACCTGAGGAGCAAGACCTGGGAGTTGTTATTATCTTTTAGGCCTGATGTTGGCGGATGGGGAGTCATAGGTGATTTTAATGAGGTACTCTTCTATGATGAAAAAGAGGGGGGGAAATCCCAGGAGTGAAAATCTTATGTGTCAGTTCAGAAACACGATGGAGGTAGGGAAACTGTTTGATCTGGGCTGCAAAGGCAATAAATACACATGGAGTAACCGTCATGAAGATGAGTCTTTTACAAGGGAGAGACTTGACAGAACAGTAGCAAATGAGGAGTGGAAATCCCTGTATCCGGTGCATTCAGTTGAGACTCTTCCAGCAATATGCTTTGATCACAGTCCAATTTTGTTGAACTGTAGTTCTGAGAGGGGCTCAAGTCAAAGAGGGTCTTACTCTTTCGAGTATGAGGCCAGTTGGAACAAGGAGATAGGCTGTTGCGAGACAGTCATTGAGGCTTGGAGTAAACAGGTGGGGTGGGGTAACAGTCTGGAGAGGTTGATGTGCAAATTAGAATATACACAAAGGAAACTTAATCAGTGGAGTAGAAACCTTCAGAGGGAGAGACTCGAAGCATTGAGAGTGAAATCCCACCAGCTGAATTTATTACAAAGAGGTGTGGGGCCTGGTAATGTAAGAGAACAAAAGCAGCTCCAGGTAGAGATTGATCACTTGTTAAACCAAGAAGATACAAAGTGGAAACAAAGAGCAAAAAAACACTAGCTGGAAAAAGGTGACAGAAACACAAAGTATTACCACTCATGTATAAACCAAAGAAAAAAGAAAAATACCATGAAAAGAGTGATTGATATGAATGGTACTGAGCTAGTGGAGAAGGAAGCCATAGCTGCGGGTTTCAAAGAATACTTTAAGTTAGTATATCAGTCTACTCAGGCCAATCCAGAGAGCATCAACTTTTGCTTACAGGGAGTAGAGAAAAGGGTAACAGAAGAAATGAGAGTCAAACTGGAGATGAACTTTTCTCTAAAGGAGATAGAAATAGCTTTGAAGCATATGTCCCCATTTAAATCACCCGGCCCTGATGGGTTTAGTGCAGGATTTTACCAAGAGCATTGGAAGACTGTGGGAAAGGAGGTTACAGAAGCTGTGTTGATCTTTCTAAACTCGGGGAAGATGCCAGGGAGCCTGAACCATACACATATCGTTTTAATCCCTAAGGTAAATGCCCCATCCTCGGTCCATGACTTTAGACCAATTTCTTTATGCAACATTGGTTTTAAGATTATCTCCAAGGTAATTGCAAACAGAATGATAGGGGTGTTGGAGAAGGTGATATCCTGGAACCAAAGTGCTTTCCTTCCGAATAGGCTCATAATTGACAATATAATGGTAGCCTATGAACTTCTTCATACTATGCACACAAAAAAGAAAGGAAGAGAGGGATCAATGGCCATCAAGCTAGATATGTCAAAAGCCTATGATAGAGTGGAGTGGAATTTCTTAGAGGCTATTTTGATTAAGATGGGGTTCGGTTTGAAATGGACTAAAATAGTGATGGCCTGTGTCAGTTCAGTAACCTATTCTACTATTGTTAATGGGATCCCAGAAGAGAAAATTTTCCCCACAAGAGGGCTAAGACAAGGTGATGCACTATCACCTTATCTGTTCTTACTTTGTGCTGAAGCCCTCAGTACCCTCTTGAATAATGTAGAAAAAAGTAGCCTTATTGAGGGGATAGTAGTGAAAAGGAATGGTCTAAGAATAAACCATCTCCTTTTTGCTGATGACTGTGTGATTTTTTGCAGAGCCAAGTTGGTAGAGTGGTACCAGATTAAGTGTTTACTGGCTGTTTATGAGGAAGCTTCATGTCAAACCTTGAACAAAGAAAAAACCAGTGTGTTCTTCAGCTCTAATACAAAGAAGGAAGCAAAAGATTTTATACTGCAGCAGATTAATGGAGCAAGGTGCAATAATTACAATAGATATCTCAGGCTTCCTACTCTAGTGGGAAGATCTAAATACAACACCTTCAGTAGTCTAAAAGAGAAGATATGGAAGAGAATCAACAACTGGAAATCAAAGTTTCTATCATTGGCTGGAAAGGAAATCCTCATAAAAAGTGTGTTGTAAGCAATACCAGCCTACTCTATGAGTGTTTTCAAGATGCCTGGAAAACTTCTTAAAGAGATTGAAGCAATGATGGCCAGATTCTGGTGGAAACATAAAGAGGGAGGAAAGGGCATTCACTGGAAATCCTGGAAACAAATGGGGGAAGTAAAGAATCAAGGAGGTTTAGGTTTCAGGGATCTCAACAGCTTTAACAGAGCCCTCTTAGCCAAGCAAATATGAAGAATGGTAAAGGACCCCCTATCCCTAGTCTCGAGGGTATACAAACAGAAATATTTTCAGCAATGTGATGTAATGGAGGCTGAGTTAAAAGGGTCACCATCGTACATTCTTTTAGCAATCTTTAGACATTAAATTTTACTACTAATAACTACACATTAATGTGCTTGGACATTTTATATTCAACTTGGCAAGAAAAATGGCTTGTCACTTATTAACACCATCAGCCTACTGCGAAGCACCAAATTGAGCAAAGGTATATTGCTTAGCAAATGAACTCTACTATCTCACGCTAAGTAGAGGTATTGAGCAAGTGGACCTAAACCAATTACGTGTCGAGCAATGGTGTCTAGCAAATTAATACAAGCATATCATGCCAAGAAAATATGCCTAGTACATGATCTCAAGTCAGCTTGCATGATGCGCCCAACGCAACCTCCCAACCAAGTGAACTGAGTAGCCATGCCCAATGCACCATCCCAATCACACATGCCAAGCACATGCACTATAAAAAAATTGTTTATTTGTTGTCAGTTATTTCCTACCAAAATTATTATTTCCTACTGAAATGAGTCTATTCTCCATACAAAGTCATTTTTATCACAAACAACTCGTCATAAAATACTCATTCTTCTTATAGTGATGATACTGATGATACTAATGAAGTATGCATAGTTTACCTTCCCAATTAACTTGAAGGCTTGTTTACTTGCATGTTGCCAACGAATAAGCCATGCAAGTAAATAAGTCTAACAAGCCATGCAAGTAAATAAGTCTTCAAGTTAATTGTGTAACAGTCCTTTGCATGTTGCCAACCAAAAAGCCATTCATTCTTTTACAGTCATTGCCTTTTCTTTTCAATCTTTTTAGTCATTTATAGTTCTTGTTGAACCCAAGGTTTCAAGTTTTGTGTAATTATACATCTACACATGGATTTTGATGATAACAAATGAATTCAAAGAATAAAGGAGTCTCAAGCTCAAATTATCTACACAATAGAGTCAAGCACATCAAGAAACCAAGCATGAGCAAAAAGGGAACAAGTTCACATTAAAGTCATAGAGTAATGTTGTAAATCTCTTAAAAATTCAAAATTAAGATTAAGGCTCAAAATTAATATTTTATCATAAAGCATTAAAATACATTTTCCACATGTGCATGAATATTTTGAAAATTAAATTTGAAAATTTTGAAAGATGATTGAATGTCATCTTTCACATGTGCATGTTTTATTTGAATATTTTTAAAAGTGATTGATGCTTTTCATGACTTATGCAAAAGGTAGATGTCTTTGTTTGAAAATTTTGAAAAGTAAAGTGTGCGCCTTTTGTCATATGCAAAAAGTAAAAGATTAGGTTTGAATTTTTTGAAAAGTAAAGCGTGTTCCTTTTGTCATATGCAAAACGTAAAAGATTAGGTTTGAATTTTTTGAAAAGTAAAGTGTGCTCCTTTTGTCATATGCAAAACGTAAAAAGATCATTTGAGATGTGAATCTTTTTAAATTTGAATATGAAGTCTCATATGCCTATAAATAGATCATTTGAGAGCTTCACATTCACAACACCAAGAGCATACAATATTCATTCAAAACTTTATTCTCTCTTCTCTAAGCATTGAGCCTTAACCCTTGTTCATTTTGGGAGATATAGTTTGTGCTTGTATTGTTCTTATTTCACTCATTGAGGAGTGGTTTCTGATAACCTACCCACTATCAATTCTTGTATCAGTAAAAGGGTGTGTATAACCCTTGTACGTGTAGAAAGTGTTCTACACAGGGAATAGTTGAATCACCACGTGTGAGATGATTGCGAGTGTAGAGGGTGTTCTACACGGATCCTTAGTAGCGGTGTTGTTCAAAGGTGTAATAGGTTTCTATCTCCACCTAAAGAAGGTTGAATAGTGAATTCGGGGATCCTCAAGGGGTAGCTTGAGGCGAGGACGTAGGCAGTGGAGCCGAACCTCGTTAACATACTGAGTTTACTTCTCTCTTACTCTTACTCTTTATATTTATTTCTGTTTCATATTTTGTTTATATTTTATATTGTATATTTGATTTATAATTGTTATTTTTTTAATACAACCCAATTCACCCCCCCCTCTTGTGTTAGTCATCTGGGCAACAATTGGTATCAGAGCTAAAGCTCTATTATAAGATTAACTATCTTTTGAGTTAAGATCTTATGGCTAACATTGCAGCTTCATTTGGTGAAGGTCAATCTAGCAGTCGGCCTCCAGTCTTTTTTAGAGACAATTACTCCTTCTGGAAAGTTAGAATGAGAATATTCCATCAGGCTCAAGGTCGAGAAATCTGGAAATGCATTGTAAATGGACCTTATATTCCAACAAAAGTGGTTGATGGAGTAAAGGTCAAAAAGGAAGAAGAAGAGTTTAATCGTGAAGACGATAGACTTTATACTTTGAATTTAACTGCTATGAATTTATTATATAATGCTCTCAATGGTAATGAGTTTAATAGAGTAATGACTTGTGCTACGGCAAAAGAAATTTGGGATAACTTGGAAGTTACTTATGAAGGAACTTCTCAAGTCAAGGAATCAAAAATTTATATTCTTACTCATGAATATGAAATGTTTAAGATGAATGATGATGAATCTATTTCTAATATGCACACTCGTTTTACTAACATCATAAACAGCTTGACAGCTCTTGGCAAAGTTTATTCTAAAGTGGAGATAGTAAGAAAATTTCTCAACTCTCTACCAAAACGTTGGGAATCAAAAGTGACAGCGATTCTTGAAGCTATAGACCTCAAGAAGCTCGAAGTGAATGAACTCATCGGGTCACTTATCACCCATGAGTACACATTGAAAAGAGGAGAAGAAGAAGGAAAGCCAAAGAAGAGCTTGGCACTTAAAGTTGTTCCTCATGAAAGTGAAAGTGATGAAGATGAGGAAAATGGCGACAAAGATGAAGAAGTTGTGATGATAACAAGAAGAATTCAGAAGTTCTTAAAGAAAAATAAAACTCCTCCGAGGAAATTCTTCAAAAAGTTTTCCAAGAAAAATTCAGATAAAAATGATACTTTAATTTGTTATAAATGCAATAAGCCTGGTCATATCAAGCCAGGTTGTCCTCTGCTAAAGAAAGATCGAAACAAAGGCAAGAAAGCAATGAGAAATACATGGAATGATGATTCAAGTATCTCAGATAGTGAAGCAAGCAATGGAGAATCAGCAAATCTTTGTCTTATGGCTAAAGATGACATTGAGGTAACGAATCTTGATAATATTTAAGATCCTTCATATGAAGAATTGCAAAATATTTTAGAAGAGGTATATGAGGAATTTAAAAAATTGGGTATCAAGTATACTTCTTTGAAAAAGAAAAATTCTTCTTTAACAAATGAAATTGATATTTTAAGAAAAGAAAGTATTGTTTTGAAAGATGAAAATCTTGAGTTAAAGACGAAGAAAACTGATTTAGAAAATATTGTTGAAAACTTTACGAATGGAAAAAGAAATTTTGAAAAACTTCTTGGTAGTCAAAAATGTGTTTTTGACAAAGCAGCCTTGGGATATATGCCAAAACAAAAATACAAACCTTATAAAAACTTCTTTGATAATCCTTTTACATCAAAGTCCAATATTCAAAATTGTTTTCATAATAATTTTGTCAAAAAAGGATACTATTATAATCACTCAAGTTTTTCATATATGCCACATGCTATTTGCAATTTTTGTAATAGAAATGGTCATAATTATCATGCTTGTCTTATTAGAAGAAAGCATACAATGACTATTAGGGCCATATGGGTACCTAAAAATCTTGTTTCTTCTAATACTAATAAATAAAGGACCCAAAGAACTTGGGTACCAAGAAACATCATTTTAATTGTTTTTATAGGTATGCATGAAGTCCTCCACAAGTAAAAACAAAATGAGTTTTTAGAAATAAGAAAGATGAGTTCGGAGTCATAACTAGAAATAAGGCCCGACTTGTAGCCCAAGGTTTCAATCAAGAAGAAGGAATCGATTATGATGAGACATATGCACCAGTCGCAAGATTAGAAGCTATTCGAATGCTACTTGCATATGCTTGTTATAAAAATTTCAAACTTTTTCAAATGGATGTTAAAAGTGCTTTCTTAAACGGTTTTATAAATGAAGAGGTATATGTTGAGCAACTTCCAGGTTTTGAAAATCATATTTCTCCAAATCATGTTTTCAAACTCACAAAAGCACTATATGGACTCAAACAAGCTCCTAGAGTTTGGTATGAGAGACTCAATGGTTTCTTGATTGAAAAAGGTTTTTCAAGATGAAAAATTGATACAACTCTTTTCATTAAATACGAAAATGATAATATTCTTTTGATTCAGATTTATGTTAATGATATAATATTCGGTGCTACTAATGAAAATATGTGCCAAGTTTTTGCTAAGATTATGCAGGAAGAATTTGAAATGAGAATGATGGGAGAGCTTACACTCTTTCTCGGATTGCAAATTAAGCAAGCAAAAAGTGGGACATTCATTAATCAATCAAAATATATTAAGGAATTGCTGAAGAAGTTTGGGATGGAAAGTGCTAAGAAAACTGGAACACCAATGAGCCCATCCACTAAACTAGATAAAGATGAATTTGGTACGCCAGTTGACTCGAAAGTATATTGAGGTATGATTGGTAGCTTATTATATTTGACAGCTAGTAGACCAGATATTATGTTCAGTGTGTGCTTATGTGCACGCTTTCAATCATCTCCAAAAGAATCTCATTTAATTGCAGTTAAGCACATTCTTAGATATCTTAGTGGTACAATAAACCTAGGGTTATGGTACCCTAAGCACACATCTTTCGATCTAATCAGCTACACAGATGCAGATTATGCTGGTTCTAAAATAGATTGAGAAAGCACTAGTGGTGCATGTCATTTCTTAGGTCATGCACTAGTTTCCTGGTTTAGTAAAAAACAAAATTCTATTGCACTATCTACTGCTGAGGCAGAATATATTGCTGCGGGTAGTTGTTGTGCTCAAGTTCTTTACATGAAGCAACAACTTGAAGATTTTAAACTCATGTATAATCACATTCTAATCAAATGTGATAATACAAGTGTTATAAATCTTTCAAAGAACCCAATACAACATTCTAGAACTAAGCATATTGAAATAAGATATCATTTTCTTCGAGATCATGTTTAGAAAGGCGATATAGTACTAGAGTTCACAAACACACACGATCAGTTAGCAGATATATTCACAAAACCTTTACCAGAAGATAGATTATGTATGATTAGAAGAGAAATAGGTATGATGCATATTATGAATATCTCTTAAAAGATAGACCAGAGTCCATAAAAATAGAGAGATATTTTTTAAATACTTTTACATAAACTTGAGGTTCTTAGCCTCATGTTTGAGACGTTCATTCTCTTCATATAATATCATGTCATCCCTATCCATGGGAACTGGCAAGCAAAATGAAGAATCCAATAGAGATTTCAACTGTTTATTCTTCTGCCGAAAGATTCCTTCCCTTGTGTGAGACTCTTGAACAATTCGTTGAAATACAACAATTTGTTCTTTAAGTTTTTCAACCTCATAGTTTTTGGCTTATACCAGCTGGGAAAAAGCAACAATAGAGGATGAGTAGCGAGTCCCGAGACTCACCAAGTCGTAGATAGCATCGGAGTCTGACTTATTAGCCATACTAGTATTTTCTTGCTGCAGCATGGCACCAATGGCAGCTGCAGAAAGGACAGGAGGTTGAGGTGCTGAATACCTCATGGATGGATCTAGGGAAATGTTAGAAGATTGAGCCATTGAGAAAAGAACTGAAAACTTAAAGCGAGAATGTTGAAGGAATGCAGATGAGTTATAGAGATGAGAATAAGATTTGATGCAAATCGGATGAACTGTAAGACTGATTTTAGAGAGATAGCAGAAAGAAGAAGACAAACTATTGTCTCTTCAAATCTTATTTAGTCAAAAGAAATACAAGATATGCTGGACACACATTGTCAAAAGTTTTCTTACTAAGCCAGTGAGATTAACAGTAGATTGTCTCTATTTTTCTAGTAAACGATGAACCTCTGCTGTTATCTGCTGATGTTGACCCTGTATCTGAACCCTTTCTCGTTCCAGCTCCTCTATTCGTGGTTACAGATCATGAGCATACCAATCTACAAATTTTTTCAACTCTTTGTTTTCTTGTTTTAGCCTTTTATTCTCTCTATCCTTATTAGCAAGCTTCTGTTGTAACTCAGATATTTGAATGTTAAGATGATCAATCTCACTCACCCTCGCCATTAACCTCTGAGACATGATCGTAACAGAGGCAGCATATTGACTACTGAGCATTCTTGATTCTACAATAATCTCAGAATCAGCTCTACTAGAAAAACGGTTCTCTGCTCCTATCATGGTATTAACGGCCTCAGGAGAGAAGATTGATGGTTGATGCGTCAAGGGTTCCTGATTCAAGTCTGGAACATTAGTGGAAGAGAATTGCTCAGCCATTCTATCGTTATGGAAAAACAGAACTCAGGTCAAGAAGCGATGATTTTTTTTTTGGTATCCGATAGGTGAAAATGATCATTTTTTTATAGAAACTTAGAGCCTTCAATCACGTTTGTCAATAATATCAGGCGATTGTTTAAATCTCCAGCCGCACTAAATTCATAGAGTTAGGTCTCAAGCCTTTGCAGCACTTGTCCGGTCACGGACGGCTCCTTTTTTCAATTATATACAGTGTTTACTAACACACCGTTTTCTTCAGTCCATTTACTTGCTACCGATCCTTTTTAATGATGCCAAAAGGGGGAGAAGTTTTAGACTAGAACATTAATATTTTTTAAATTGCTAAACTTGTTATATATGCTTGGAATTATACTTATACTTTTGCTTGCAAAACTAACACACATTCTCAGGGGGAGCTTAAGTATTAATACAACCTCAGGTTCTATTAAGTATTTGTCATCATCAAAAAGAGGAAGATTGTTGAACCCAAGGTTTCAAGTTTTGTGTAATTATACATCTACACATGGATTTTGATGATAACAAATTAATTTAAAGAATAAAGGAGTCTCAAGCTCAAATTATCTACAAAATGGAGTCAAACACATCAAGAAACCAAGCATGAGCAAGAAGGGAACAAGTTCACATTAAAGTCATAGAGTAATGTTGTAAATCTCTTAAAAATTTGAAATTAGGATTAAGGCTCAAAATTAATATTTTATCATAAAGCATTAAAATACATTTTCCACATGTGCATGAATATTTTGAAAATTAAATTTGAAAATTTTGAAAGATGATTGATTGTCATCTTTCACATGTGCATGACATGATTAAATGTTTGAACTTTGAAAATATTAAGATGATTGATTGTCATCTTTCACATGTGCATGTTTTATTTGAATATTTTCAAAAGTGATTGATACTTTTCTTGACTTATGCAAAAGGTAGATGTCTTTGTTTGAAAATTTTGAAAAGGAAAGTGTGCTCCTTTTGTCATATGCAAAAATTAAAATATTAGGTTTGAAAAATAAAGTGTGCTCCTTTTGTCATATGCAAAAAGTAAAAGATTAGGTTTGAATTTTTTGAAAAGTAAAGTGTGATCCTTTTGTCATATGCAAAAAGTAAAAAGATTAGGTTTGAAATTTTTGAAAAGTGAATGATGATTTCTTTGACATGTAAATCTTTTTAAATTTGATTATGAAGTCTCATATGTCTATAAATAGATCATTTGAGAGCTTCACATTCACAACACCAAGAGCATACAATATTCATTCAAAACTTTCATTCTCTCTTCTCTAAGCATTGAGCCTTAACCCTTGTTCATTTTGAGAGATTTAGTTTGTGCTTGTATTGTTCTTATTTCACTCATTGAGGAATGTTTTCTGATAACCTACCCACTATCAATTCTTGTATCAGTAAAAGGGTGTGTATAACCCTTGTACGTGTAGAAAGTGTTCTACACAGGGAATAGTTGAATCACCACGTATGAGGTGATTGCAAGTGTAGAAGGTGTTCTACACGGATCCTTTGTAGCGGTGTTGTTCAAAGGTTTTATAGGTTTCTATCTCCACCTGAAGGAGGTTGAATAGTGAATTCGGGGATCCTCAAGGGGTAGCTTGAGGCGAGGACGTAGGCAGTGGGGCCGAATCTCGTTAACATACTGAGTTTGCTTCGCTCTTACTCTTACTCTTTATATTTATTTCTGTTTCATATTTTGTTTATATTTTATATTGTATATTTAATTTATAATTGTTATATTTTTAATACAACTCAATTCACCCCCCACCTCTTGTGTTAGTCATCTGGACAACAGTTCTTTCAGTCCATTACAGTTCTTTAGTTCATTTCATTCCTAAAGTTATTTAACAAAAAAAAGTTTTCTTTCTTTTCGTAAAATTCATTTAAAAAAAATAGTTTTCTTTCTTTTCTTAAAATCCGTTTTAAAAGTAATTTTCTTACTTTTCATTTTTGAAAACGTCAGTTCGTGCATCTTTTGAAGCTTCGTTTCGTTTCCTTTCGTGAACATTCATACAATACGTACCGCTTATAGCATCCATCCACATGCATACACATACGTACTTTGGGTGCGTGAAAAGGGGCTACCAAGGAGGGCCGTTACACACTTATACTTGAAAACTTACTCTTTGTTTTCTTTTTTGTAAAATGTGTCTCGTAGAGAAAAGTTTCATTTTCCTTTTAGAGAAAAGATTTCATCTTCTTCTTCATTTATATAAGAAAACTCTAGAAGAGTATGAATATAATACTTACTTGGAGTTCATGCCATACTCATTCCATGCATTTCATTCGTGTGCGTGTCAGATGTCAACTTACATGCATAGACATAACCTTACGTCATCATCTATCTAATGCATAACCAACTATACTAAAAATAGAACTATGCCTCACTTGGAACACTCTCTGTCCATCCCTGGGCTCTTACGTGCCATTTATTATGCTAAAACCTTCGGGATTGTATTCCTTAAAGTGAACCTTCGTGATTCACCTTAAGGTTAAGACACTAAGACGTTCGTCTCATTCTTCTATTTCCACATTCTGACACATGACTCAGATTGACTAAATCATGCATCCCAATCCTAGACAACTTACCATTACTACCTTCTTGTATCCTAGCTCATACTAAATCCTCATTCCCATCCAGGCAGGCTACATGACTTTAAGCCAACTCTAGGGCTAAAATACCATGTAACCATGCTAAGGACAGATTATTTATTGTATATGGTGAACTTGTCTGGCACACGTGTGTCTCCAAAGGCACATGTACCTTATCCCTTTTATCACCTAAGACCAACTTATAATTTCAATGAATGCCCATTTGTATAAACAAGCTCCATACTCTGATACCAACTTGCTCAAACCCAGTCGATAGGACTCTTCCTACTTCCCAGCCCTGTACAAGTTCATCCCAACACTAGACAGGAGAGGACTGTATCCACAAATGCACCTCTGTCATGTCAAGTAGCTCGAGACTAAAAAAGAACTTAAAGAAATGCAAGTGACTATAGTCTGGGAATTGAAACCCTTTAAGAATAAACATGGTTTCCCTCGACTTAGCGTTCAGAAACTACTCCCCCTTCATCTCAGGATTCCTCTATAAAATAAAAGCAGAACAACATTCACCCAAACAAATGAAAAAATAACTAAAGATAGCAAAAACCCTAAAATCTTTCTTCGCATTCCGTAGCAAAAACAATGCCCCTTCCTCATGCTTCCTCCTCCTTTTATCTTCCCTCTTTCCATCCTTTGTTGTGTACTCAACTAATTCCTCTCCAATTCCATCTAGTTCCTTCTAGAGTGTAGGGTCTGTAAGCACAAAGCAGGGGGTTAGGATTCGAGTGATAGAGAAACTGAAAATGTTCTAAGTGTGGTGCCAAGGCATAATGGGTATCTTAAGTTTATAATGTCGGTTTTACCCCTTTATCCTTTCTTATTGACTACAGGATGTCCCTTTTGCAAAAATGATGAGTAAGTGAGTATTTGTAGAGATTTTTAGGTCAAAAAGTCTTAATTTAAATACTCACTAACTGCAATTTCTTTACTTAATCAGCGGTATGAGGCCGAGTAGACCTCCCGATATCGGACTTCCCTTGCATGGGCTTTCCTCTCGGATGAAGTTGCCCCTCCACTAGTGAAGCCCCTTGCAATAGTGTGGATTTCTCCCATTGGAGACACCTCTCGGTGTGGTTGTTGTGGAAGGGAATGTAGTGGCTCTGGTTCAGCTTCCCTTCTTCTTGGGCTCTCCACTCTCCTCTAATGATAACCCCTACCAAGGTTCCTCTCTAGGGAGCATCGCCTCCTTGGTCGTTCCTCTCACAGGTTGAAGGGTGCCTAGGTGTTGCTCAATCCCCCCAATGCGAATGACACTCACCAGTGTTGTGGGTGGTCGATTGTTGGTAGGTGCAGTAGCTACGTTCCTCCTGGGTAGGTCATTTTTCCTCCATTTGGATGGTGAATGTCGCCCAGTCATGTTGGTACAATGCATTCATTGGGCTAGGCTCATCCTTCCTTGCCTCCCGCTATTTTCACTCTACATTTTCTCGAACATGGCCTTTTGTCGAAGCTTTCCCCTTCCTGTCTGCCCATTCTAACTCCTGTCACCTTGGTTCGGCTAGGGCACAGATGGTGTCCCTGATGTTGATGAAGTTGCTGGCATGGTCCATGAACTCTTGAAGAGTTGTGGCAGTCTTTTTGGCTAGCTCTTCCATGAACACAGATCGAGGTCATACTCCCCCCAAGAGTGCCACCAGGGTAATCTTCTCATCCTGATCGTCCTCAATCATTTACTCTTTAATGAATCTGGCCAGGTATAAGTTCAGACTCTCATCTTCCTTTTGTTTGATCGTGAGAAGGAATGTGGCAGGGGTGCCTTCTCCTCCTGTTGGCTAGAAATAGGTGAGGAATAAATTTTCATTGGAGTTGGGTGCCAGAGAGTCAAACCATTCCCCATAAAGTTAGCGGGAAGGCCCTACAAACCACCTCCCTGGGGAAACCATGCAATGTCATGAGGGCCTTGAAAGTAAAAAATCATCCACTGGGTCCCAAGTCCCATCATATACTTCCATGGGGGGAACTTGAAATTTTGGTGCTAATGGAACCGCTATCACCTTTGCCCTGTACGGTAAGCCCGTGTTGATGAGTAGTTGATCTACCATCAATGAGCTTCCCATCCTCCACATCATTCCTTCATATTTCCCTCTGACATTATGGAGCTCATCTTGCATGTGCTTCCTTTCTTCTTGGTCATTGTCACCTCCTTCTTCCCATCGAGACTCCTAGTGCTTGCTGGCACTCGTATCTCCATGGTGTGCCAAATCTTGATTGACATCCTTGAGGGCTTGGTTTTCCTCACGAAGAGCATTCATCTCCTTAGTGAGCTTTCAACGAGTTGTTCCATGGCCGCTATCCTAGTTTCCATGTTGACTGAGGCTACTTCTTCCTAGTCCCACACCAACTGAGAACAGGTCCTTGTAGACTTATGAAGGACACGTTTTTATAGATTTTTGGATCCCACAAATGGCGCCATTGTTGATTACGTGCTTTGTACACCTAAGGGCTGGGTTCTTAGCAGTCCGAGACTTCTATTTCTTGCCAACGATGACAAAGAAAGAGTTGGAAAGGGTGGCCATCCCACCTTTGATGTGGAAGTCGGTAATAATCCTTTAGTGTTTCGTGAGGCAGGAAATATAGCTAGTAAAAATGCTTGAGCAGAAGAATTCAATCCCTTTACCTAAAGGTTGGGGGTCCTTATTTACCTAGCTTCAAGGGTTAGAAGGCCATACCTTGCAACCTACGGAGAAGGGATGTACTCTTGGAGCTCCCTTCGCCACGCTGTCTTTAATGCGACGTAGCCCTCTTGGTTAAGTCATTAATACGGCGTGATTGTCTGGTGAACTCATTTGATGCGGCGTGATCTCCTGGTGTTGCTTTGAAGTCCTGTTTCTTCTCTCTGGCGTGTTTCCTTCCCTTTCCACTGGTTTGGCTTCCTGAACTCATTGTGTAACATCCCATCCTGACCCCAAAAATCATGCTCGACTTACACAAATCGTGGGTCTTCTTGGGCCAATGAGGGACTCTGTGGGCATGGGTCAAGCATGAGGGGCCCTCATGATGCCTGGTCTAGGCCAGTCTTCATGGGCCTTAGGCCCCGGTAAACATAATAGACACTATGCTCCCTTAGAAGGAAGTGCAAAGGAACTGTAATTCAAGACATATACATCCTTTCCATCAGGAAAATGACGCCAAAAGAAGTTTGGCTGAGGTCGACCAACAACATTTTTTTTTTATAAAATCTATAATAACTTCAATGACTAGAACAAAGAACAAGGGACTGCACATAACAAATAATATCCAAGCATAGCTCTTCAGATTCAAGCAAGAGATCAATTTTGTACTGAGATATTGGACAAAGTTTCCCAACAACCCCTTTATTTATTATTATTGTAATTATTTAATGGTTAGTCATCACAATCATCATTTGATTTCTTTAGCAACATTTCTAATATCAATATTTGTGAAAGGTATCGAAATATGAAAAGTCTTATGCATGATGCGAATAATCGGCATTTAAATATAAACATGAGAAATAGATCATGGTCAACAATGAAACTATTGAAAAATAACAAACAAAATTCAATACTATATGACAGACCCATATTCACTACGACAAATATGGGATTTAGTGAGAGAGAAAACTATCACAAAAAATGACCAAAACATCACAAAATACATTTGGTGATAGTTGAAAACCGTCACCACGACCGTCACCTAATGTGCATTACAGAATACATTTGGTGACAGTTTACTGTACAACCGTCACAAAAAATATTTTTAGTGACGATTGGTGGTGTGCCGTTTGATATAACGTTCGAACATTTTCTTTTTCTATAATGGTTGAAATCTGTCACAGAAAGTCTCGTTTCGAACGTAAAATTTAATGTTTGAATGTAAAGCAGACCAATTGACATCCGAATGATAGAAGGTAACGTTTGTTGATTATAGTTCAAACATATCATATTTACATTTGAATGTTACATTTGAATTTAGATTCCAACGTAAATAGACCAATGTCCGAATATACGTATCATACCATTCAGACACTAATTCAAATGTTAACATAGTAGCATTCGAACGTAAGAAATTTGTGTAATTAAACATTTAAACATTCGAATGTTATGTTCATTTGAAGGTGAGAAAGTTTGAACGTTTTGTTATAATTTTGTGTAATTACGTTCGAACGTGGGTTCGAATGTGAAACACTGTTCAAACGTATTTTATTTACATTCGAACGGTAATATCAGAAATACTTAACTCATCCAATTAAAACACATACCAATTATATCAATTGTATCATATTACATAACATATTTAACAACCAACAATGTTTGCAATTTTTTCCAAATTAGATATTAAAAATATAATGCACTGATAAAATTAATTTCTTTTTCTTTCCTCGTCCACCGTGATTTTGTTGCAATGACATAACACGCTCCATTTGTAGCATCATCTCCTACTGTACTTGCTCTTGGACCTCACTACGTATTCTTTCCTCCTAGTCTCTTTGTTGGTCCTGCAAATGCGTCTCCAAATGAGACTATCGCTCTAAGAGGGACTCCAACTCTTGCTGTCTAGTCCTCATATACTCATTCTCGCATCGTGCAACTTCTCCGAAATGCTTGAAAGATTGTCCCAAACCTCTTGCCATACTAGAGTTTGGCCCGAGCACTTGTGTGAAAATGTCTATGTCACTAGGAGAGGATTCCCCGAAAACTGATTGCATCTCTATCATTTTTTCCTACAATTTGAAAGATCAAAACACACAATAAGTAATGTATTAAAAGAAATACAAATAAAAAATAAATTATTCACATATTGCATAATTTATTTAACAAAAGGAACACCACTTACATAATTATCTATAGTAGCAAGATCCATCCACTCACTACGCTCATAAGTGTGAGCAGCAGCATAGACATGAATGAGGGAAAAGTTTTCAGGATCATCACGTTTCTAACAAAACGACATTAGCAGTTTTAAAAAGATAGTGTTCATACTTATATACAAGAATAGCAATAAAATAAATGAATTAATTACCATTTTTTCAGTAAAAGGGTGGAATGATCTTAAACTAGCATGATGGTGGATAGTCAGAGCGGATCTATTATGTGCATTTGTAGAACTTAAGTGCTACAAAATTAATTAAGAATATTAATTGTAATATATATACATATAATATAAACAACAAATATAAATGTAAATAATTAAAGGAAATAAATCTAGAATACCTGATGTTCTGGAAATGTGAAAAGATCACAACACTTTCACCAATCGTCTAACTCCAAAAGAAGTTTGACCTAGGTCAACAAACAAGTTAATACCCTCTCCATCTTCCTAGTAGGCCACTACAATCGGAGTGTCATCTTCATCTATACTATTATCGTAATCTGCAGTCGTTCCTGCTTCATATATATTTCGAGGACAAATTTTTGTACAACTTGCCAAGTTATCTCTCCACTATCTTCATCAGCGCTTTTCATTGGATCAATCAAGTAATAGATTTGAGTAGCTTGACAAGCCAATACGAATGGATCATCTTTGTACCATTAAGATGCAGTATTGACACTCGTAAAGTGATTATCCCTATATATCAAAACCCGACCACCTTATAGATCCCACCAATCACATTTAAAGACATAGGTTATAGACCCACCCAGATATTTGAATCCGATAATATCACGAATAGCACCATAATAATCAATATCATATGTTCCATGTCTCTCCACGACCAACACACCACAGTTTTGAGACTTTCTATTACGTTCATGGTCCAGAGTATGGAATCTATAACCTCGAACCATGCATGTAGTGTATCAAAGTGCTCTATTCGAGGGACCATGAGCCAATGCATACAATTCAGGAGAGACTGGTCGGGGATAACGAGCACGTTGTTCCAAAATCTAACAATTGAAATAATGTATATTTATTAAATATTACCTAGAGTTAAAAATTTCAAAATCTAACATATTAATAGAGTTTAGTTCATACACGTTCAAACCATCCAGGAAATTCTTCCTTGTGTCTTGCCTTTATATTCTCTACGCCTTCCGTCTTAAGTTTGTCCATGTGCTTACTGTATATAAGTGAAAAATCATATTATTTTTTAGAACAAAAGTTATAGTTAAACTTTTGAAACTAGAATTATTCAAATCTTTGACAACGACATACCTGAGAGCACATACCACCGAACTTTACCAAACTATGTATCAATTAAATCTTAACCCGTTTGTGCACCTAAGGGTCGTACATTATGTGAAAACACTGATAGCTCACGAGGAGGCGGAGCAGCAAGATCAGCATTTCACTCTTGACAATTAAATCATGTCTCAACACCATGAAGATATAGAGAGCAAAATGTTAACCATTCCTCATCTATATAGGCCTCTGCTATTGAACTCTCAGCTCTGGTTTTATTCCCAACAGTGTGATTTAGTCGACCCAAATATCTTTCAACTGGATACAACCAACAAAACTGCACCGGTCCACCCAGCAATACCTCCCGGGGTAAATGTATTGCTAAATGGACCATGACATCAAAAAATAATGGTGGAAAGTTTTGCTCAAATTTACATAGTATAGTAGCAATGTCTTCTTCAGCTCTTCAATCAATGGTGGAAAGTTTTGCTCAAAAAATAATTCTGATACCTGTTTCCCATAACTCTTTCAGCTCTTCAATCAATGGCTGCATGAATACGTCAATGTCATTCCCAGGTGATCTCGGGTTGGGGATAAGTAAAGTTAATAAAAAGTTGGACACCTTTATGCACCTCCATGGTGGAAGATTGTAAGGAATCAACACTACAGGACAAGTGCTCTAACTTGTACTAATATTCCCAAAAGGGTTGAATCCATCGGTTGTGAGTCCCAGGCGTACGTTCCAAGCTTCTATCCCAAACTCTGGATATTGATTATCAAAAGATTGCCACGAAAGTGAGTCAGCTGGGTGCCTCATAAATGCGTCATTATTAACACTTTTCTCCTTGTGCAACTTTATATCGTGAGCTGTTTTCTTACACATATAATCTTTGCAACTAGGTCTCAATGGGAAATATCGCAACACCTTAACTGTACGCTTTTCTTACCCTTCTACCTCGACTCTCCGCATACAGGACAAGCTTGTTTCTCCTCACTCTCCTTCCAAAATAAAACACAATCATTCTTGCATGCACGTATGGACTTGTACTCAAACCCTAATCCCTTTCTCAACTGTTTTGCTTCATAAAAGTTTTTCGGCAATGCAGACCCTTCGGGAAGTACCTCTTTAAATAAGTCTAATACCATGTTTATTGCTTTCGTTGACATCTCACACAATGACTTAATGTGAAGCAACCACATAATAAACGACATTTTGAAATGTTTTGTAAAGCCTAAGTAAAGCTTGCGCTTTGCATCTTCCCATATTGCAGAAAAATTTTTAGAATCAGTCCCTCGGCCACTTGAGGCATTGTTGTCAACCTCATCCATAAACATCCCAGCTCCAATGTCACTCAACATCTCCTCCATCTCATCTCGCTCATAATCATCATCCACGTGCCGCAAATAATTCAGATGACCGAATAATCCATTTGTTGATTGTGCATATGGCTCACCATGCAGTACCCATTGAGTATACCTCCAATCCATACCGTTCACAAATATATGACTTTCAACTTCATCCAACCCTATCGCATACAAATTTTTACAACCTCGACATGGACACTTAATGTAACCATGAATATCAGCAGAGGCCCTTGCAAAATCAATGAAGGTTCTTACTCTACGCGCATAGGATACATAATCCTTTCTAATTCTATCGCCTAGACGCATCCAACTTTTGTCCATTTCTAAAAACATCTATCTATTAGTAACATGTATATAGAAAATTCACATGCATGTCATGCTCCAATTTAAACTACTCTTTTGATAAGGTAGTTGGTCCTATCCCATTCAAGATTATATTATCCATATTGTACATATTCCGTCACTCTACTACTTTCCACGTAAGTAGAAATTTCGGTAGCACCTCCCCATAGTTCTCCAAGTATACATGTTCACATAGAGGGATTGTGACCCTACGAACAGTATACCTGATGAACAATAAAGGAAGATATCAAAACCTCATACTAAACGTGTTCAGTAGGAATAACAAAAATGTGCAATATAGATAATATAATCTCAAAGTGTCCACACTGGACAATTTAGGAATTAGTGCACACCTAAATGTACACTAGTTCCCAAACAGGTCTAAGGTTATTTATGCAATGTCACACAATATCTTACAAAAAACATTACAAACAATATTTCCATGTTGTTTGAATTAACAATGTCAAACAAATATAATAGTGTTATATTGCTAAACTAGAGCTTATATAGAAAAATATGCTCACAAGCCACCTGTCTTGTAGAGAAACAGTTGAGAATGATCTTGAAGTAATGTCTAAATTTATGTCCAATTACTTAACTGTAACAAACTATCCAACCTTGACAACTCTAAATGCCGGAGACTTTGAGGGTCAAGCAACTTAATAGACATTTCTTCAAAATAATTCTCAACCATTCTCTCCAATATCTCTCTAATTTAACAAAATGACACAACTATTTGTTTGACATTGTTATTATAGATAAAAAAATAAAAATTTTCATTAATATATAATTGTTATTATATATAGAAAGTATTTGTTATATATATTGTTATTATATAGAAAGTATTTGTTATTATGTAATTGTTATTATTAATATTTAATTGTTATTATATAGATTTTATTATAATTGATACTTATTTATTTGTTATAGTATAATATACTATATACTAGATTATAATATACTTTGGGATTGATAACACTTAAATGTTAACTGTTATTATATAATTATTATTATAATTGATACTTATTATATAATTGTTATTATATAATTTTAATTGTTATTATTTAAAAATAATATTTTTAGTTGTTATTTTTTATAAAGAAAAATATTATTACTTGTTATTATACAAATTATATACTTACTTATTGATAACAATTTATTTCTTAATGTGACACCCCGTTTTTACGTGTATTTTCACTGAAGGAATATTTTAATTTAATTATAATAATAGTTCTTTTATTTTAAATTATCAGATTTTAATCTCTGTTGAGTTTAAATTGCTGCTTAATTTATTTTATCTTGTTTTTGGATTAAAAAATTAAATAGTTAGTTTTTACTAGTTATTTATTATATATTAGCTTTACGTTGTGTTTAAAATATTTTCTTGGTTTTTATTTATTTATTTGATGTGGTGTTTAATTTATTTCAGTCGTTTAATGTTTTTAAAATCGTTTTCAGCGGATCAGTTTCTGGATCCCGGAAGTGAAGTTTGGACTTCATTTCTTTTCCCCTTCTTTTCTTTTTCCTTCCTTTTTCTTTTCCTCCTTTTCTTTTTCTTCCTTTTTTCCTTTTTCTCTTCTTCCTCCCCGTGCTTCCCGTGCATTCGGATTCTCTCTCTCCCTTCTCTTTTTCCTCTCCTGCCCAGCCTACTTTGACCAGCCATATCTCCGCCGTCCGGTGGAGGTGTCGTACACCAACCCCGCCATTCTCTTCCTCTCACGGCAGACTACAACCCCTCCAATTTTCAGAGCCATCGGACCCACCGTTAGCCGCCACGAACGGCTCGAAGTTGCTGCCCCAGCCCAGTTTTTCCTCTGTTTTTCCTTTCCGCGCAGCCTCCTTCGACCGCCCATATCTCCGCCGTCCGTTGGAGGTGTCATACACCACCCCCACCATTCTCTTCCCCTCACATCAGGCTACAACTCCTCCAATTTTCGGGACCATCGGAGCCACCGTTAGCCACTACGAGCCGCTCAAACTCGCGGCACCAACCCAGATTTTTCCCCTGTAGCCGAAAACTTCCTCCGCCCAGAACCGCCACTTGCCGGCGGCGTGGCCTCCACCACCCACCCAGAAAACTTCCCCTCCCTCCGGTGCACCACCCCTCCGAAGATCTCCCCCAACCGTGCCGCCGTTTGGCCGGAAAAGCACATCTAAGCCGCACGGTTTGTCACCGTTTCCGGCGCCGTCGCACCACCTCCGGCCACCATCTTTTCACCACTTCCTCCCCTACCTCTTGCCAACCTAACCCACCCATTTCCGGCCTAGATCGGCCACCGGAACAGCTCCCACGAGCTCAACTCCGATTTGCTCGTTTTTCGCTTCTACCGGCGTTTTCGCCGCTACCCACAGCCAAAACTCACTTCCACTAGCTTCATAAACATCCCTAGACCATTCCCTATCAATTTGGTGTCTTGGTTTGTCCCCGTTCAAAAGTGGGTATTTTGCGACCCACGGCTACAGTGCATTTGCACTGTTACGTTGCTTTCCACCCATCGTTTGCCGCGCGCCGAACCTTCTAAAAATCATATATAGCATTGTAAGTATTTTCCAAACTCTACTTTTAGATTTAATTATATTTTGCTCTTACAATAATTTATTTGGTTGGTTTGCTGATTCCGGACTAAGTCCGAGGAGGTCGGGGGTCGGATGGATGGAGGACGGAGTTGCTTGAATTGTTGTTTTATGGTTGGTTGTATTTGTCGAGCATTGAGATTTGCATTTACATGGTGCATGTGATGCCCCCAAATCCCCACGTACCCATACGGGAAATTCGAGACGTCCGGATGGTGACAACCCGGGTCACCATCCTATCGACGAGTGCTAAGTGTGTGCAAGCGGCACGTGTGCACAAGGAAATACGCAGCGGATAGCAAAGTCATATAATTAAGTACCATAATTTTTTCTTAAATAAAATACAAAGCGGTTCAAAGGTACATAATAAAATATTACAAGACATAAATATTGTTTCAAAACCAAATACAAAGCATAAACTTCAACTCAGAACTCCGGCGGAGCCGCATCCTCGGGCTCAGCCTCCTCCTCCTCCTCGAACTCTGCACCAAAATCTACGGTACCAAAAATGGTGCCGCAGGTAAGTAAAATCCAAACACCACTAGATAAAAGCATATTAAACTCAAACAATATGCATGAATAAATGCCAATGCATAAAACTCGCAAACCATGTTTTTCCACACACGCCAAAAACCCATTTGGCTTAAAAAGGGAAATTACATGCCCGAGAAATCTGACTTCTTCCAGCCAAAATTCACATTTGCTAAGCTTCGCGTACAGCTGGTGCTCTCGTAACTTCCCAAGCACTAAGCGAAGGTGATAAGCATGCTCGTCAATATTCTGGGAATAAATTAAAATATCATCAATAAAAACCACCACAAAAGAATCCAGATAAGGTCGAAAAACCCGGTTCATCAGATCCATGAAAGCTGCAGGAGCGTTAGCCAACCCAAAAGGCATCACTTTGAACTCATAATGCCCATATCTTGATCTAAAAGCAGTCTTGGGGACATCTCTATCTCTTATTCGCAGCTGATAATATCCCGATCTCAAGTCAATCTTCGAGAAGATAGCCGCTCCTTGAAGCTGATCAAATAAATCGTCAATTCTTGGGAGAGGGTACTTATTCTTGATGGTCACTTTATTAAGCTCTCGATAATCAATACACATTCTAAGAGTGCCATCTTTCTTTTTAACAAATAAAACTGGTGCACCCCATGGCGAAGTACTTGGCTGGATAAACCCCTTGTCGACCAACTCTTGCAACTGGGCTTTCAACTCTTTCAACTCGGCTGGTGCCATACGGTAAGGGGCTTTATGCACAGGAGCCGCCCCAGGTTCTAAATCGATGGCGAACTCCAACTCGCGGACTGGAGGTAATCCCGGTAAATCATCTACAAACACATCGGAAAATTCTTCCTACAACTGGAAAATCTGCTAAGGACTTGTTCCCAATTGGCGTAGACGCTCACTTGAACCAAAAAGGCATCCGCTCCACAAGCAATATCTTTCTTCGCTTGAATTGCCGATATAACCATCGGCTTTTCTTTTAATTTACTCCCCATAAACTCTAGACAATCACCATCTGGGAGTTGAAAACTGATTACACGACTCCTGCAATTTATACTTGCACAATACCGATATAACCAATCCATGCCGAGAATAATATCAAATCCCAACAACTTGAACACCACCAAGTCGGCATCAAGGGTCCTACCACCAAAATCCAAGGGACAACCCAACGCAACTCTAGAACAACAAACCATTTCACCATTTGGAAGACTCACCACTAATGATTCTGGTAGGGGTCCCGTAACCAAATTACATATCCGTGCGAACGTAGAGGACACAAATGATTGAGATGCACCCGAATCAAACAATGTGCAAGCATAAAAGTCATACAACCGGACTCTTCCTGAACCAAACACATATACCCACAAAATCCGCAATAAAGAAACATCAAACCACACCAAGCATCAAATCCAAAAATTAATTAATTAATTTAGAACCATACCTGTAATCACTCCAGCATCGTGGGTCGCTGGTGCCTCATCATCCACCTCTCCAGGGGTAAGAGCATACACTCGAGCCTGCGCTACTTGCCTCTGATTAGTTCTTCCACCACGTCGACCTCCACGGCTTCCTTGAACTGTACTAGGACACTCACGGGCAAAGTGTCCCTGCTGGCCACAAGTAAAGCATCGAGCTCCACCCAAAGTGCACTCACCCGCATGAGCTCTATTACACCTCATGCAAACGGGCATCCGACCTCCTATACGCACTCCTGAGGCAGCTTGTGGTCGAGTTCCAGACCGCTGAACAATTTTCTGAGGCGATCCAGAGCTACTTCCTTCTCCAGTAAACTCCGCCTTTTATGTCCCGGAGGGGAACCCATACCCAAATTATTCTCCCGCTCCACGAGAGTGGCCACATCCACTAAATCCTGAAAAGTGGATATCCGGTGGCTGACTACCAACCGGCGTATATCGGGGCGTAGACCCTCCTGGAAACGCTCAGCTTGCATTTCCTCTGTGGCGATGAGGTGGGGAGCAAATTTTCCAAGTTCTACAAATCTTCGGGAGTACTGTTCCACGGTCATGCTCCCTTGGACCAAGTGTGAGAACTCTCTCGCTTTTTGCCGCCTTACAGAAGCGGGAAAGAAGCGGTTATTAAATTCTTTCTTGAAGCGCTGCCAAGTCACAGCGGCAAAAGACCCCAATTCTGACTCCAGCATTATTCTTTTGGTATCCCACCAATCAAAAGCAGTGCCCTGCAACAGATAGCTGGCGTAGAGAACTTGTTGCGCCTCAGTGCAACCACATACCTCAAAAGTCCTCTCCAAGTCTTTGATCCACTTTCCAGCTTGTAGTGGATCCTCGTCTCCAGTGAAGTGTGGAGTCCTATGCGCCAGAAAGCGCTCATACGTGCACCCCACTTG
This sequence comes from Carya cathayensis, assembly GCA_011037825.1. NCBI lineage: Eukaryota > Viridiplantae > Streptophyta > Magnoliopsida > Fagales > Juglandaceae > Carya > Carya cathayensis. The sequence continues at coordinate 391,225 of QGSO01000630.1, forward strand.
CACTCCTCCACTAGGACCTCCCGGTAGTAGCCATGGCCCTCCTTGTTGCCAAGGCCCTCCTTGCTGTGGCCAAGGACCTCCAGGTTGTGGGCAAGGCCCTCCTGGCTGTGGGCAAGGCCCTCCTTGTTGAGGCCTAAAATTTTGCTGCATAAATTCCGTCATTTGCCGTATAGCTTGGGCAATGGAATCATCTCTCTGTGTATCGTCCCGTGGCCCTTGTGTAGATTTCCTTGGTCTCACCATTTTTCCTGCCACCACAACCTTTGACCCCTTTTTAAGAAAACGAATAAAACCAATAACATAAAACCAAACCAAAACCAATCCACATCACAAGAAACAAAAAGAAACCAGCATATAATAACATAGCTAATTAAGCAAATTAGCTCAAATAAATTTCAAACAATTAAAATACGCCAAAAACAACCATACTTAAAAATAAATTTTTAAAACACAACTTTAAAAACATTCTGGTACCTCTCCTATGGGACATGTGGTTTTACCCAGAGCCAAACCGCTCTGATACCACCTGTGACGCCCCCAAATCCCCACGTACCCACACGGGGAATTCGAGACGTCCGGATGGTGACAACCCGGGTCACCATCCTATCGACGAGTGCTAAGTGTGTGCAAGCGCACTGTGCACAAGGAAATACGCAGCGGATAGCAAAGTCATAATTAAGTACCAGAATTTTTCTTAAATAAAATACAAAGCGTGTTAAAGTACATAATAAAATATTACCAAACATAATATTGTTTCAAACCAATACAAAGCATAAACTTCAACTCAGAACTCCGGCGGAGCCGCATCCTCGGGCTCAGCCTCCTCCTCCTCCTCGAACTCTGCACCAAAATCTACGGTACCAAAAATGGTGCCGCAGGTAAGTAAAATCCAAACACCACTAGATAAAAGCATATTAAACTCAAACAATATGCATGAATAAATGCCAATGCAAAAACTCGCAAACCATTTTTTCCACACACGCCAAAAACCCATTTGGCTTAAAAAACATAACCTTTAAACAAACCTCGCCGTTATCCCCGATAACGGCCCACACACACACCGTTTAAAACCAAGCCTCGCCATTATCCCAGATAATGGCCCAAACCACCATTTTCCCAGAAAATGGATCACAAGTCCTTCGCCATTTTCCCAGAAAATGGCCCGTATCCGAAAACCATAAAAACCAACCGATTATGCATGCACCATGATCTCCCCTAGGGATCATCCGCACACTCTGGCTCTGTGCCACACCGCAGGTAACGTCTACGCGTGTGACACCTACACGAGTGATGCCCAGACTCGCGCCTCCGCCTCGCGCGTACCTGGCCAGGCCATCCTCTAGTCCCCGCCACTCTAGGGACCACGGAGTCGACACGACAGCGTTACCGTATCGTGCGATCCGGTCGTCGCCCAGCGACAACCCAGGGGATGCCACTCAGTATTATCCACTCCCGAGTGACCAGAGGAGCTCCACCGAGATAATAACCCATCCCGGCTTGGGCTCGTGATACGCACACTCCAAAAATCCATTTACGCCAATAAAACAGGATTTTCTCAATTAAAATAAAATACACGTGCATGCGCCATGTAAATGCAAATTTCAATGCTCGACAAATACAATCAACCATAGCACAACAAAACAAGCAACTCCGTCCTCCATCCATCCGACCCCCGAACTCCTCGGACTCAGTCCGGAATCAGCAAACCAACCAAATAAATTATTGAAAGAGTAAAATACATTTAAATCTAAAAGTAGAGTTTAGAAAATACTTACAGAGCTATATAGGATTTTTAGAAGGTTCAGCGCGAAGCAAACGGCGATGCGAAAGCAACGTAACAGTGCAAATGCACTGTTCCCGTGGGTCGCAAAATACCCACTTTTGAACGGGGACAAACCAAGACACCAAATTGATAGGGAATGGTCTAGGGATGTTTATGAAGCTAGTGGAAGTGAGTTTTGGCCGTGGGTGGCGGCGAAAACGCCGGTAGAAGCGAAAAAAGGGCAAATCGGAGTTGAGCTCGTGGGAGCTGCTCCGGTGACCGTTTGAGGCCGGGGATGGGTGGGTTAGGACGGCAAGGAGTCGGGGATGAAGTGGTGAAGAGGTGGTGGCCGGAGGTGGAGCGACGGCGGCGGATCGAGGCAAAAGCCGTGCGGCTTGCTGGGGGTTTTCCGGCCAAACGGCCGGCCGGTTGGGGCTGGAAACCGGTGGGGGTGATCACCGGCCGGAGGGGAGTCGACCGGTAGGGGCAGTGCCGACCACGGCGGCCGGACGGCAGTGGGCTGGGTTAAAGGCCGGTGCTGCCGTGGGTGAGGAGAGAGAGAGAAAGAGAGAGACGCGGGGGGAGGGGTCCGAACGGGAGGAAGAAAAAAAAGAAAAAAAGAAAGAAAGAAAAAAAGAAGGAAAAAGGAAAAAGAAGATAAAAGAAAAGGAAAAGAAAAAGATGAAGTAAACAAATGAGGTCCAGTCCTCACTTCGGAAGTCCAACGACTGATCCGCCGAAAACGATATAAAAACATAAAATCGACTAAAATAAATTAAACACTACATCAAATAAATAAATAAACACCAAGAAAATATTTTAATCACATCGATAAGCTAAAATAAAATAAATAACTAGCAAAAACCAACTGTTAAATTTTTTTTTAAAACCAACAACGAGCTAAAATCAATTAAACAGCAATTTAAATTCAACAGCCAATAAAATCCAATTAAAATCCGATAATTTAAAATAAAATCACTATAAATTTAATTAAATTAAATTATTCCTTCAGTGAAAATACATGTAGAAACGGGTCATCACAGTGCATGCACGTGTATTTTTTTTTAATTGAGAAAATCCTGTTTTATTGGCGTAAATGGATTTTTGGGAGTGTGCGTATCACGAGCCCAAGCCGGGATGGGTTATTATCTCGGTGGAGCTCCTCTGGTCACTCGGGAGTGGATAATACTGAGTGACATCCCCTGGGTTGTCGCTGGGCGACGACCGGATCGCACGATACGGTAACGCTGTCGTGTCGACTCCGTGGTCCCTAGAGTGGCGGGGACTAGAGGATGGCCTGGCCAGGTACGCGCGAGGC
>QGSO01000630.1:398595-426095 GCA_011037825.1 Carya cathayensis
AAAAACATAACCTTTAAACAAACCTCGCCGTTATCCCCGATAACGGCCCACACAACACCGTTTAAAACCAAGCCTCGCCATTATCCCAGATAATGGCCCAAACCACCATTTTCCCAGAAAATGGATCACAAGTCCTTCGCCATTTTCCCAGAAAATGGCCCGTATCCGAAAACCATAAAAACCAACCGATTATGCATGCACCATGATCTCCCCTAGGGATCATCCGCACACTCTGGCTCTGTGCCACACCGCAGGTAACGTCTACGCGTGTGACACCTACACGAGTGATGCCCAGACTCGCGCCTCCCTCGCGCGTACCTGGCCAGGCCATCCTCTAGTCCCCGCCACTCTAGGGACCACGGAGTCGACACGACAGCGTTACCGTATCGTGCGATCCGGTCGTCGCCCAGCGACAACCCAGGGGATGTCACTCAGTATTATCCACTCCCGAGTGACCAGAGGAGCTCCACCGAGATAATAACCCATCCCGGCTTGGGCTCGTGATACGCACACTCCAAAAATCCATTTACGCCAATAAAACAGGATTTTCTCAATTAAAATAAAATACACGTGCATGCCATGTAAATGCAAATTTCAATGCTCGACAAATACAATCAACCATAGCACAACAAAACAAGCAACTCCGTCCTCCATCCATCCGACCCCCGAACTCCTCGGACTCAGTCCGGAATCAGCAACCAACCAAATAATTTATTGAAAGAGTAAAATACATTTAAATCTAAAAGTAGAGTTTGGAAAATACTTACAGGCTATATAGGATTTTTAGAAGGTTCGGCGCGAAGCAACGGCGATGCGAAAGCAACGTAACAGTGCAAATGCACTGTTCCCGTGGGTCGCAAAATACCCACTTTTGACCGGGGACAAACCAAGACACCAAATTGATAGGGAAGGTCTAGGATGTTTATGAAGCTAGTGGAAGTGAGTTTTGGCCGTGGGTGGCGGCGAAAACGCCGGTAGAAGCGCAAAAAAGGGCAAATCGGAGTTGAGCTCGTGGGAGCTGCTCCGGTGACCGTTTGAGGCCGGGGATGGGTGGGTTAGGACGGCAAGGAGTCGGGGATGAAGTGGTGAAGAGGTGGTGGCCGGAGGTGGAGCGACGGCGGCGGATCGAGGCAAAAGCCGTGCGGCTTGCTGGGGGTTTTCCGGCCAAAGGCCGGCCGGTTGGGGCTGGAAACCGGTGGGGGTGATCACCGGCCGGAGGGGAGTCGACCGGTAGGGGCAGTGCCGACCACGGCGGCCGGACGGCAGTGGGCTGGGTTAAAGGCCGGTGCTGCCGTGGGTGAGGAGAGAGAGAGAAGGAGGCGCGAGTCTGGGCATCACTCGTGTAGGTGTCACACGCGTAGACGTTACCTGCGGTGTGGCACAGAGCCAGAGTGTGCGGATGATCCCTAGGGGAGATCATGGTGCATGCATAATCGGTTGGTTTTTATGGTTTTCGGATACGGGCCATTTTCTGGGAAAATGGCGAGGTTGTGTTGAGGACTTGTGATCCATTTTCTGGGAAAATGGTGGTTTGGGCCATTATCTGGGATAATGGCGAGGCTTGGTTTTAAACGGTATGTGTGGGCCGTTATCGGGGATAATGGCGAGGTTTGTTTAAAGGATATGTTTTTTAGCCAAATGGGTTTTTGGCGTGCGTGGAAAAAAATATGGTTTATGAATTTTGTGCATTGGCATTTATTCATGCATATTGTTTGAGTTTAATATGCTTTTATCTAGTGGTGTTTGGATTTTACTTACCTGCGGCACCATTTTTGGTACCGTAGATTTTGGTGCAGAGTTCGAGGAGGAGGAGGAGGCTGAACCCAAGGATGCGGCTCCGCCGGAGTTTTGAGTTGGAGCTTTTGTTTTGGTTATGGCTTTGAAACAATATTTGTATTGGTATTATTTTATTATGTATGTTTTAAACAGCTTTGTATTTTATTTAAGAAAAATTCTGGTACTTAGTATATGTCTTTGCTATCCGCTGCGTATTTCCTTGTGCACATGTGTCGCTTGCACACACTTGGCACTCGTAGATAGGATGGCGACCCGGGTTGTCACCATCCGGACGTCTCGAATTCCCCGTGTTGGTACGTGGGGATTTGGGGGCGTCACACTTAATATTTATATTATAACTTAAAATAATTGTTATTATCCAAATATAATAAATATATTGCATATAGTTGTCCCATTATATAATATCTATTATGCACAACAAATAATCACACTATATATAAATATTCTTTTTTTTTTTGAATAACGGATCACATTCCATTCATTAAAGAGGACATACAACTTTAAGTTAAAACAACAAGCCAATTACAAACGTTAATTGCTTCTCAACACACTACTGTCGTTGACATGGTCTAGTCCAGACGTCTATCCTCTAAAGACCTAAGTCTAAGAGACAGCACAACTCTATCTATGATGGAGTTACCAAAGCCCCATACCCGACTAAACAGGGATAGGGAACACCAACCCCACCATAAGCACCGCCAAGCAGAGGGGGGGACCACTCCATTCGGACTAAAGTCCGAAGGTACTATTTTTTGGATTTTTATTTTTTTAAAAAAGACAAGACATAAAATAAACTACAATGGAAACATTGTACATAGAAAACCAGTGAAACCACTAGGTTCTGTAGCGCATGCATAACACGCGCCACGCTGGGAGGGAACCGGCGGCCGATCTTGGAAGTCTCCAACTCATAGGCCCCAAAAATGCCGCTCGTGGCGTCGGCAGAGGGCTTCCTAGTGGTGCGTGGCTCTCACGCGCCCGGAATCCAGGTACTTCAACCCGCGCTTGCAGACCAGTTGCCGCTTCATTTGGCGCCGTATTCGGTGGTCTTGAAGATCGGTGGCTAGGCAACGCCTTGGAGGGGCGCATGTTGGTCGCGATTCTTCCAAATCTGCGATTCTCCCTTATTTGGCCTGACAAACAAAAAAACACAGAAAAAACACAAAAAAAAAAAAAAACCAGAGGAAGGGGGGGAGGGGGAGGGAGGCGGGGAGATGGAGGGAGGGGGAAGGGAGCTGAAGCTCCCACCCCCTCTAGCCAAGAACTACGGTGGGTGTTTAGAGAGAAGGGAGAAGAGGGACCGAGTCTTTTTTCTTGCGTGCACCTATCAGTCTTGATCTATATATATTCTTTAATCACAACATATTACACAAATAATAATAAAATATACAAATATAACATACACAAATAACCACAACATATGCTTAAAAAAATATAACATACACAAAAATCATAGGATATGCTTCAAAAAAATACACACTTCTAATTCATCAAAATCCAATTCAAAACATATTCACAATATATAAAATCAAAATTCAATACTCAACTCACAATATTATACCTTAATCTAATTCATCAAAATCCCCAATCAACTCACATTATACACATAAAAAATTTCACTTTTATCCACAATAAAATCAGAACAAAATGTATTGATAGAGTTTAGTATATATACCTTGTGCTCACAATATCCTCTTGCAAATCATAAGTTTTCAACAAACCACAACAATCCTTCAAAAAAATCACAACACTAGCTAGTTAAATACATATAAAAAAAATATTGACAATATCAAGAAATTGTAAAAACATCAAAAGAAAAAATATTTTTACCTTACTTCCCTTTGGGAGGAAAAAAAATACTTTAATTCTCTCTCACTCTAACTCAATCTAACCCTCTCTCACTCTAAATCTCTCTCACTTTCACTGTAACCCTCTATCTCTACCTCTCTCACTCTAACACTCTATCTCTCTCTCTCTCTTTCACACACAGGAGGAAAGCAGAAAAATGTTTCTGTTTTCCTGTGCGTGATTTCATTAAAGGCCGTCTGTCTATAACTTGAAGTTCGGACGTTCATTAACAAACGTTCGAACGTTAAATTATCCCACCCATGTCTATAATGTAACATTCGAATGGTATATTATCCTGCCCAAAATTTCTACAATATGTTCGAATGTTATATTTAAACGTTCAAACGTTTTTAGGTCCCAAAGTTCAAGCGGGAAAACTCCCGCCACTTTTTCACTTACATTTGGACGTATCCCTTTTCCGTTCGAACGTATTGAGGAAAAAAATATTTTTTTATATATTATATTATATAATATCATGTAAATTAATTTTTATATATAATATTAAAAAATTATAATATAATATATTATATTATGTTATACATATGCATGATATATATGTTATTATATTATATTATATATCATGTATATATATAGTTGAATATTATATATATATATATAAGTACATATATATATAGTCAATAATTATACTACTTATATATATAGTAAAGTATATAGGCTATTACTATATATATATATATAGTACTAGACTATATAATATTTTACAAGTACATATATAGTTGAATACTATATATATATAAGTACATATATATAATTATATATATAATTATACTTCATGTATATAGTCTAGTACAATATATATATATATAGTCTAGTAATATAGTATTTTATGACAAATATATGGTTGAATACTATATATATAAGTATATAAGTATAATTATATAGTCTATAATTATATAGACTATATAGTATATAGTCTAGTATTATATATTATACTATATATATATAGTCTAGTAATATATATCAAACTTATACTATATTAGTAAGAAATGATAATTTTGAGGAAAAAGTTGATTGTTTATATATTTGATCTTTAGGTACGTTAGGAATTGTCCAATCTTGTAAATTTCTTATATGTCTATTATATTATAATCTTCTTGGTTTACATTTTCAATTTCTATAGGTGTATTGATAGTAAATGTTTCAGATTTAAATAAAGAATTCATTGAAACAGAATTTTTATGCAAAGATTTCCTATATAAATGAGAAATAAGTAGATTAAGATCTTGAGAGAACACCACTGGGATCACCCTTAAAGCCTTCTTGGCATAAACGGGCTGACCAACCGATTTTCATGGCTTACCATCACAAGATTCTCAATATATTCTATTTTCTTTTATGTAGGTTACCGTTGATAAAAATCTATATTAGTGAGTTTTTACTCTTTTTTTTATATATAAAGCAAGAATACTTAGATGATTTCTTACACTTTTAATTTCTAATCTTAAGAAGTCACAATGATCTTCTAATTCTTTTATTGCAGCCTGTCTACTTTGATATACATGATATCTTTTTATCGTTGAGCAATAATCTAAACTCATTAATAATTATTTTTCTTTAAGATACTTTATCCTTTCTATTAAATTATTTAATTCAAGTCTCGGATTATATTATAAACAATTTAATTCATAATGATCACAAAAATCAATATTATGTACGTAATAATTCATCATGAAATTAAACATAAACAGAATAAACCAATAATAAAATAACAATAAGACTTACAGATATATAATCTAATTATTCAATTTAATTGTTATCCTAATTATTATTTTAATTATTTTATTTTAATTATTATTCTAATTATTCACTTTCATTATTTGATGTTAATATTTTACATACTTTAACATTAAATATTAAAACAAATGGTTATCACATGATGAAAGGATGACATCCTTAACTATAGTATATAGGATCCATTATAAATTAATGAAAACAACATTAGAGCCACAAGCTCTCTAATTTTCTAGAGAATTTTTCTAGCAAATCGTCTTTGGATTTAGGAAAACTAGATTTTAAATGAGCAGTTATATGTTCTCTTTCCTCGAATTACATATCCGGAGGGGAAGTGATTGGTGCAAAACTGCAAGTGCACAGTATCGTAGTTTTATAGAAAAGTGATAAAAAGAGTATCGTCCTCAGGGATTGGTACCTTACTTTTGCCAAATACCAAAATTATATTAATCTCGATTTTATCTAGAGGAATCACTAAGAGTTTTGAAGTCGCAATTTAAACTATAATCGAATCACAAAGAAATACGTAGAGGAAATAAAACTGATGTTCGAAGATCAAATTAATGGGAAAGAAAACTTCTAGGAAGCGATTTCACCTAATTCTTCACTATGCTTTTCTTATCCAACTAATTTAATTTAATTCTTTTTGTCTATTAGCAAATCTCTAATTCATCCAAAAGCCTCTTTCGATAGTCAATTAGAAATTATTCTTGTTTATCAATTCATACAAGAATATGCAAATTAAATAATCAAGAAAGCAATAAGACTAATGATTTAATTACTACATAGGTTCATACAAGTCTTTCGATCTCTATACTTACCTATGCTGAAATATTCAAGATCTACCCTATGATTCCCTCTTTCGATAGCAAATCACAAGATTAAAAATCATCTAATTAATGGCCAGTTAATTAGAAGCAATAAACTCAGAATAAATCAGATAAACAAAGAGAGAATTGCCTTAAATTAGCATAGACAATCAAGCATAGTTCGGAACTAGGTTACATCGTTTTCCTAGAATAAATGAAATTTAGCTCATGCTAGAAATGGAATTCAACATAAACGAATTCACCATAATTGTTTTGAGAATATTGGAAGAAAATAAATGCTGAAAAATACTCCTTGCAGTCGCAAATCGTCTTCAAAAACTCAAGGAAATGATTCAATGATTTTCTCCCGTTTGTGCTCGTGTATGATTCCAACGTACGTGCAATATGTGGAATCCTTTCTCCAAAACAGATGAATTGAATCCTCCTAGCTGTGTTTTTCTGTCCCAAAAAGTGTTCTCCAGTGAAAAAGTACGGCCATAAAGTGAAAAATCACTTTTATATGGTGTGACGGCGGAAAACCCTAGATCTGTCAAAATACAATGTTCGCTCGAGCGGGGTGTCAAGCAAACATCGAGCGGTCGACTCTGCATAACTTCGCTCGAGCGACTTGTCGAGCGTTCAACTCTGCCTGATTTCGCTCGAGCGAACTTGTTTTCCCTCATCCCACTCGAGCTCACTGTCGAGTGGCAGTCAAGCGTTTGAATCTGCCTGAGTTCGCTCGAGTGGCCAAAAGCCTCCGCTCGAGCGATCTTGTAAAATCTGCAATATGAAATTTTGCAAGTCATCAGGTAGGCTTTGGATACCAATTATGAATAATAGAAGTATGTCTTTTAGACTCCCTGAGATAATGAGCATAAGTATGATTTTCCTTATAATATATAATACATTAAATATAATAACTATATATATAGTATATATATAGTCTAGTAATATATATTATTGTATAATACATATAATATACTACATATTATGTAATATGTATACTATAATATATACCAGACCATATATATATATTATTTCATATATTATATAACTATACTAGTATATATATAAACAATAATAAATTTAAATTAATAATTATTAATATATATTAGTAGTATATAATATATTTGAATATGATATAAGCCAATTCACGTGTCCACGTTCGCATGTCAATGATTAACGTTTGGAAGTATTGTGTTAACGTTCGAACGTCAACAATAATACGTTCGAATATTAATATGGGGACTTTATGTTTGAACGTTTTGCTGTAAACGTTCAAACGTTAATTATATATGAATTGTAACCCGACGACAAACTCCTCATTTCTCTCTCATTCACGTCAGTGTCACAACTCTCCGCCACTCACGCCGGCTCCGTCACCGTCTCCGCCACTCCCCGTAACGTATTTTTGTGTAATTTAATCAGTGGGTTTCAATTTTTCAAAACCCATCGATTAGGCTGGATTTTCTTCTTGAATTTCTGGCCTCCACTAGTTGCAAATGTGTAAAACTCCACCGTAGAAACTTTCCTTGTAGTTTATAGATCATTTCTACGGTGGTTTATTGCCTCGGAACGTGAGTTTCCAAGATTTTAGAAATGGTTGAGTCGACTCAGCCATTTCTGCCTCATAACATTTGAACGTTACCATGAAATGTCCTAACGTTTGACGTTCAAAATTCATAACGTCTGAATGCTCCAATGTAACATTTGAACATAAATTTTAAACATTCAAACATTTTTATCCAACATTTGAAGAGTAAATTGGATAAAATGTGTGAACAGAAACCATTCATCTTCGTCAATTAGAAGAAACGTCCGAACATGTGACGTTTGAAATTCATAACATTTGAACGTTACATGTTAATGTTCGAACATAAATATTATAGATAACCACATTTTTATCTAATGTTTAAAGAGTAAGTTGGATAAAACGTCCGTTCATAAACCGTTCATCTTCTTCAGTTAGAATAAACATTCGAACGTTAATATTATTACGTGTGAACATTTTGTGGATGTGATTTACTTTCCAATGTTTATCTAATTAAATTTGATCTTATGTGGAAAGAATTTACATTCGAATGTACATTCATTGTACATTCAGACGTAAATTCTTTCTAATTATTAAACCATCATCGTTCGAACGTTAATACTTTACTTTGGAACTTCTTGATTTACGTTCGAACGTACATTCATTGTACATTTAGACGTAAATTCTTTCTAATTATTAAAATATTATCATTCGAACGTATGTCCTTAAATTTTCCAATATCCTTTCGTTATATTATTATTGTTTTGGGTATTGAAAAAGGGGAATTATTTATTATATTTGCTATCGAAATTATGTAAATTTATAATGATGATATGAGAATTTTGTGTATAATCCAAACCTGCCGTAATATGCATATATATATATAATTCTAATGAGTTTTTTATTTTTATACTTATTAATGAGTTCGATGAGCTTAACTGGGAGCAGAAGACGCTGAGAGACGTATTTCTCACTAGAGGCTGGGGCCCAATATGCACATTGGGGGGAAAGATTTACCTCGCAATGGTTCGGGAGTTTTACATGGGGATGACAACTATTCCTAACGATGCATGCTCCCATACCATCATTGTACGTGGTGTACAGTTTGAGTTATCGGCAGATGTTATCGTCGAGTTACTCTAGATTCCGCTTTTCCTACCTGAGGCGACAGCTACTCAAACTGGTGACACAGTAGCTACATTAGCTTCGGGCACATCTAAGGTAGATGTAGTCACTTCTGTTTCATCTACGGGCCCTGTTGACACTATGGCCGGTCATGAAGAAGATCAGCTCGAGGGTGAGGATATTGCTCCTGAGGTCGATGATGACGAGGAGGATCAAGATTTCTACATCCTTATCGGCAAAACCGCATGAAACTTGATAGGCCAAACTCCTTTAGCTAGACTCAACTGCTACCTTTCTTTCGCATGTTTCAAATTTTTGTTGCAACAAATGTAGACCCTATGGCATACAAGACCACATTTAGTCAAGGTCGTGCACAGTTTCTGATTCACTTGGCACGTGGAGAGCCCATTGACTTGCCACTCATTATATTTGAGCAGATCTGTTACGAGGCGAGCATTTATACAACAGACAACTTTCCATACGGAGTCATCATCAGCCGGTTATTACTAACCTGGGGAGTGCCACTCCAGGCGGAGGAGATGATGCTAAACCAGATGAGCCCCATCTACATGACCACACATTGTCGGAGCATTGGACAGGGGAGAGGCTTAGCTTGGCATCAATCTGCTCCTATATCAGATCTTGTTCCTATGACCGAATCTGGCACAGGTGTTGCTCCCCCGTCTATGAGTAGTAGTCAGCAGCCAGCAGGTGCATCTGTGAGGGATGTGTAACCTACTTGGGTTGATGTAGTGATGACAGATATGAAGGCGCATATAGACCGACAGATCGATAGATATATTGTACATATAGATCAGGCTGTCGCACATCTTGCCCATCATGTAGATGTGCTAAACAATAAGGTTAAGACATTGACTGAGGAGTTTCTATCATTTGTAAACCAACAGTTCTGAATGTCCTTTGTAAAAATTAATCATATTTTGTTTTCTATTTTCTACATATGTAATGGACAATATTATTTAATGTATGTACTGTAGCTTAATTTCTATTCTCAATTATCTTTAATATTAGCTTATACAACCTTAATATTAAACGAATATATATTATAGTCAATTTCTACAAATATAAATTAACATCTAAGCTTTAATGTTCGAACGTTACAGCTTTAACGTTCGAACGTTGGCACTAAAAATTTTCATGTTCACACGTAACTAGACATAACGTTCAAATGTTAATGTGACGTTTGAACAAAATAATTGACACGTTCGAACATTAAAAAAATCCTATCCAACATTTAGTGATGGTTTCCACAAATCGTCATAGAAAATGCATTTTAGTGACGGTTTTGAGACCATCACAATTTCTAAACCATCACTAAAAAGCATTTTTGTTGTAGTGATTGTTTAATATTATTAGCATCACCATCGCTTTTCGTGCTCCAACCCATCCAACCTTAGCACCTTGATGTCTCAAGCTAATTAAGTTTCCTCATTTTATTAGCTTACAGGTATGTACCCCATATATAGCATTAAAGCCTAGTGTTACCCAGATGACTAACATAAGAGGAGGGTAAATTGAGTTGTATTTAAAAAAATAACAATTATAAATCAAATATACAATATAAAATATAAACAAAATATGAAATAGCAATAAATATAAAGAGTAAGGATAAGAGAGAAGCAAACTCAGTATGTTAACGAGGTTCAGCCTCACTACCTACGTCCTCGCCTCAAGCTACCCCTTGAGGATCCCCGAATTCACTATTCAACCTCATTTAGGTGGAGATAGAAACCTATTACACCTTTGAACAACACCACTACAAAGGATCCGTGTAGAACACCCTCTACACTTGCAATCACCTTACACGTGGTGATTCAATTATTCCCTATGTAGAACACTTTCTACACGCACAAGGGTTATACACCATTTTACTGATACAAGAGCTGATAGTGGGTAGGTTATTAGAAAACACTCATTAATGAGTGAAATAAGAACAATACAGCGCAAACTATATCTCTCAAAATGAACAAGGGTTAAGGCTCAATACTTAGAGAAGAGAGAATGAAAGCTTTGAATGAATGTTGTATGCTCTTGGTGTTGTTAATGTGAAGCTCTCAAATGATCTATTTATAGGCATATGAGACTTCATATACAAATTTAAAAAGATTCACATGTCAAAAACAACATCATTCATTTTTCAAAAATTTCAAACCTAATCTTTTTACTTTTTGCATATAACAAAAGGAGCACACTTTACTTTTCAAATTTTTCAATCAAAAACATCTACCTTTTGCATAAGTCAAAAAGAGTATCAATCACTTTTAAAAATATTCAAATAAAACATGCACATGTGAAAGATGACAATTAATCACCTTAATATTTTCAAAGTTCAAACCTTTAATCATGTCATGCATATGTGAAAGATGACAATCAATCATCTTTCAAAATTTTCAAATTTAATTTTTAAAATATTCATGCATATGTGGAAAATGTATTGTAATGCTTTATGATAAAATATTAATTTTGAGTTTTAATCCTAATTTTGAATTTTTAAGAGATTTACAACATTACTCTATGACTTTAATATGAACTTGTTCCTTTCTTACTCATGCTTGGTTCCTTGATGTGCTTGACTCCACTGTATGGACAACTTGAGCTTGAGACTCCTTTATTCTTTGAATTCATTTGTTATCATCAAAATCCATGAGTAGATTTATAATTACACGAAACTTGAAACCTTGGGTTCAACAATCTCCCCCATTTTGATGATGACAAATACTTGATAGAACCTGAAGCCTGTATTAATACTTAAGCTCCCCCTGAGAATGTGCATTAGTTTATCAAGTAAAAGTATAAATATAATTCCAAGCATATATAACAAGTTTAGCAATTTAAACAATGTCAATGTTCTAATCTAAAACTTCTCCCCTTTTTGGCATCATTAAAAATGATCCGCAGCAAGTAAATGGAATGAAGAAAATGGTGTGTTAGTAGACACTGTAGATAGTTGAAAAAATGGAGCCGTCCATGACCCGACAAGTGCTGCAAAGGCTTAAGGCCTAACTCTATGAATTTAGTGCGGCTGGAGATTTAAACAATCACATAATGTTGTTGACAAACAGGATTGAAGGCTCTGAGTTTCTATAAAAAAAATGATCATTTTCACCCATCAGATACAAAAAAAAAATCACATTGCTCCTTGACCTGTTTTTCCATAACGATAGAATGACCGAGCAATTCTCTTCCATTAATGTTCCAGACTTGAATCAGGAACCCTTTACGCATCAACCTTCAATCTTCTCACCTGAGGCCATCAATATCATGATAGGAGTATAGATCTATTTTTCTAGTAGGGCTGATTCTGAGATTGTTGCAGAATCAAGAATGCTTAGTAGTCAATATGCTGCCTTTGTTACGACCATGTCTGGGAGGTTAATGGCGAGGGTGAGTGAGATTGATCATCTTAACATCCAAATATCTAAATTACGATAGAAGCTTGCTAATAAGGATAGAGAGAATAAAAGGCTAAAGCAGGAGAACAAAGAGTTGAAAAAATTTACAGATTGGTATGCTCATGATCTGCAACCATGAGTAAAGGAGCTGGAACGAGAAAGGGATCAGATACAAGGTCAACATCGGCAGATAACAACAGAGGTTCATCGTTTACTAGAAAAATAGGGACAACCTACTGTTAATCTCGCTAGCTTAGTAAGAAAACTTTTGACAATATGTGTCCAGCATATCTTGTATTTTTTTTACTAAATAAGATTTGAAGAGACAATAGTTTGTCTTTTTCTTTATGCTATCTCTAAAAATCAGTCTTAAAGTTCATCCAATTTATATCAAATCTTATTCTCATCTCTATAACTCATCTGCATTCCTTCAACATTCTCGCTTTAAGTTTTCAATTCTTTTCTCAATGGCTCATTCTTCTAACATTCCTCTAAATCCATCCATGAGATATTCTACACCTTAATCTCCTGCCCTTTCTACAGCTACCATTGGTTCCATGTTGCAGCAAGAGAATAATAACTGTGCTAATAAGTCAGACTCTGATGCTATCTACGACTTGGTGAGTCTTGGGACTCGCTACTCATCCTCTATTGTTACTTTTTCCCAACGGCTACAAGCCAGAAACCATGAGGTTGAAAAACTTAAAGAACAAATTATTATACTTCAACGAATTGTTCAAGAGTCTCACACAAGAGAAGAAATCCTTCGACAGAAAAATAAACAGTTGAAATCTCTATTGGATTCTTCATTCCGCTTGCCAATTCCCATGGATAGGGATGACATGATATTGTATGAAGAGAATGAGCATCTCAAACATGAGGCTAAGAACCTCAAGTTTATGTAAAAGTATTTAAAAAAATCTCTTAATTTTTATTGACTCTGGTCTGTCTTTTAAGAGATATTCATAGCATGCATCATACCTATTTCTCTTCTAATCATACATAATCTATCTTCTGGTAAAGGTTTTGTGAAAATATCTGCTAACTGATCATGTGTATTTGTGAACTCTAGTACTATATCGCCTTTCTACACATGATCTCAAAGAAAATGATATCTTTTTTCAATATGCTTAGTTCTAGATTGTTGTATTGGGTTCTTTGAAAGATTTATAGCACTTGTATTATCACATTTGATTGGAATGTGATTATACATGAGTTTAAAATCTTCAAATTGTTGCTTCATGTAAAGAACTTGAACACAACAATTACCTGCAACAACATATTCTACCTCAGCAGTAGATAGTGCAACAGAATTTTAGTTTTTACTAAACTAGGAAACTAGTGCATGACCTAAGAAATGACATGCTCCACTAGTGATTTTTCGATCTATTTTAAAACTAACATAATCTGCATCTATGTAGCTGATTAGATTGAAAGATGTGTGCTTAGGGTACCATAACCCTAGGTTAATTGTACCACTAAGATATCTAAGAATGCGCTTAACAGAAATTAAATGAGATTCTTTTGGAGATGATTGAAAGCGTGCACATAAGCACACACTAAACATAATATTTGGTCTACTGGCTGTCAAATATAATAAGCTACCAATCATACCTCGATATACCTTCGAGTCAACAAGTTTACTGGTTTCATCTTTATCAAGTTTAGTGGATGGGCTCATTGGTGTTCCGATTTCCTTAGCACCTTCCATCCGAAACTTCTTCAGTAATTCCTTAATATATTTTGATTGATTGATGAATGTCTCACTTTTTGCTTGCTTAATTTGCAATTCGAGAAAGAATGTAAGTTCTCCCATCATACTCATTTCAAATTCTTCTTGCATAGTCTTAGCAAAAACTTGGCACATATTTTCATTAGTAACACCGAATATTATATCATCAACATAAATCTAAATCAAAAGAATATCATCATTTTCGTATTTGATGAAAAGAGTTGTGTCGATTTTTCGTCTTGAAAAACCTTTTTCAATCAAGAAATCACTGAGTCTCTCGTACCAAGCTCTAGGAGCTTGTTTGAGTCCATATAGTGCTTTTGTGAGTTTGAAAACATGATTTGGATAAATATGATTTTCAAAACCTGGAGGTTGCTCTATATATAGCTCTTCATTTATAAAACCATTTAAGAAAGCACTTTTAACATCCATTTGAAAAAGTTTAAAATCTTTATAACAAGCATATGCAAGTAGCATTCGAATAGCTTCTACTCTTGCGACTGGTGGATATGTCTCATCATAATCGATTCCTTCTTCTTGATTGAAACCTTGTGCTACAAGTCGAGCCTTATTTCTAATAATGACTCCGGACTCATCTTTCTTGTTTCTAAAAACCCATTTTGTTCCCATAATAGTATGATTTTTGGGTCTAGAAACAAGTGTCCAAACATCATTTCTTTCAAATTGATTAAACTCTTCTTGCATATATAGAATCCAAGATTCATCAAGAAGTGTTTCATCAATATTTTTAGGTTCAATCTGAATAAAAAAGCAGTATGATTGCAAATATTTCTAAGAGACGATCGAGTGCTTACACCTCGTGAAAGTTCTCCCAAAATTTGTTCCACTGGATGATCTTTCACAAATTTCCACTGTTTGGTTGCATCTTGTATTAAATTTTGATTATCTTTCCTGATGTCTCCATATTGGACTTCCTCTATTGTGTTCTCTTTGTTGAGATTGAGACTTTCCGTATTATTTATACCTTTTGTTTCTTCATCAATGGATTTCTTGTAAAGTAGAGAATTAGATTCATCAAATACTACATGTGTGAACGCCCCTAAATCCCCACGCACGGACACGGGGAAATCGAGACGTCCGGATGGTGACAACACCGGTCACCACCCTATCGACAAGTGCCGAGTGTGTATAAAAGCAACAAATGTGTACGAAGAAACACGCAGCGGATAGCAAAGTCATATAACTAAGTACCAGAATTTTTCTTAGTTTAATACAAAGCTGTTTAAAGCGTACATAATAAATTTAAACGCGTAGATAAAATATAACATGTTCAATACTTTCAAATCCAAATACATAACATCAAAACAAATACAATTAAAATCCATACATAAGCACTTCAACTCAAAACTCCGGCGGAGCCGCATCCTCGGGCTCAACCTCCTCCTCGATCCCTACATCAAAATCTACGATACCAAAAATGGTGCCGCAGGTAAGTAAAGTCCAAACACCACTAGATAAAAACATATTAAAACTCAAACAATATGCATGAATAACTACCAATGCACAAAACCCATAAAACCATATTTTTCCACGCACGCCAAAAATCCCAATTGGCCCAAAACATAACCTTCCCAAATATCACACCAAAAGTCCATTTGGCCCATAACATAACATTTCCAAATAAACCGTATGCACCATGACCTCCCCTAGGGGTCATCCGCACACCCTAGCTCCTGTGCCACACCGCGGGAATCCACCACGCGTATGACACATAAACAAGCAATGCCCAATTCCGCGCCCCGCGCGTTCGTAGCCAAGCATCCTCTAGATGAGCGATGTCCAGTTCTGCGCCCCGCACGTTCGTAGCCAAACATCCTCTAGCCCTCGCCAGCGAAGGGCCACGGAGTCGGTGCATAGAGCAATGCCTAGTTCCGCGCCCGGCGCGTTCGTAGCCAAGCATCCTCTAGCCCCCGCTCCCGTCGTCGCTCAGTTCCGCGCCCCGCGCGTTCGTAGCCAAGTTTCGACTCAGGGGACGTCACTCAGTATATTACGCTCCCGAGTGACTAGAGGAGCTCTACCGAGATAATACCCTATCCCGGCTTGCGTCGTGGTACACACGCACCCGAAAATCCATTTACGCCAATAAAACATGATTTTCTCAATTTAAATAAAATGCACGTGCATGCACCATGTAAATGCAATCTCAATGCACAACACAACCAACCAACCATAAATCAACAAACCAAGCAACTCCGTCCTCAATCCATCCGACCCCCGAACTCCTCGGACTCAGTCCGGAATCAACCAACCAATCAGATAATTTATTGTAAGAGAAAAATACATTTAAATCTAAAAGTAGAGTTTGGAAAATACTTACAGCGCTATACGATATTTTTTGAAAGCTCGCGGCGTTGCAAACGGCGGAGGAAAAGAAACGTAACAGTGTATTTTACACTATGGCCGTGGGTAATAAATTACCCACTTTCAAACGGGGACAAACCAAGGCACGAAATTGACAGTAAATGGTCTAAAGATGTTTATGAAGCTAAAGGAAGTGAGTTTTGGCCGTGGGTGGTGGTGGAAACGGCGGAGGAAGCGAAAAAAGCCCAAATCGGAGTTGAGCTCGTGGGAGCTGCTCCGGCAACAGATCGGGGCCGAAATTAGGTGGGTTAGGTCGGCAAGAGGTAGAGGAAGAAGCTGTGAAGAGATGGTGGCTGGAGGTGGTGCAACGGCGCTGGAAACGATGAAAAACCGTGTGGCTTGGAGGAGCTCGTGGTGACTAACGGTGGCTCGGATGGAGGTGAAACTTGATGGGGATGTTCACCGGTGAGAGGGGAAGAAAACTGGGTGGGTGGTGTAGGCCACGCTGCCGGGGAGCGGCTGTTCTAGGCGGAGAAAGAAACTGGCGACAGGGGAGAAAAACAAGGCAGGTGCCGTGACTTCCAACCGGGCGTGGCGGCTAACGGCTGGTCCGATGGCTCTGAAAATTGGTGGGGAAGAACTCTGGTGGGAGGGGAAGAGAATGGTGGGGGTGGTGTACAACACAGCCGCCGGACAGCGGCGCACTGGGCGGCCGAAGTGGCGGCGACGGTAAGGAGAAAAGAAGAGCAGCACGCGGGGAAGAGAGGAAACGGGGAAGAAAGAAGAAGAAAAAGAAAGAAAGGAAAGAAAAGAAGAAAAAGAAGAAGAAAAAGGGAAAAAGAAAAAGAGAAAAGAAAAGAAATGAGGTTCAATCCTCACTCCGGAAACCAAAAACAGATCCGTCGAAAACGATTTTAAAAACCGTAAAACGACTAAATTAAAAAATAAATAAACTAAAATATTGATTAAATTAAAAACACTCAATCAGTGAAAATACACGTAAAAGTGGGTCATCACAACATGCATAGATTCTTGTACAGTCAAAGTCTTTTTATTGAATACTCTATAAGCTTCATCAGATTTTGTATGAAACTTGCCTAAATTATCTCTGTCATTTAAAATAAAACATTTGTATCCAAATACATGAAAGTAACTAATGTTGAGCATTTTCTCATTACAAAGCTCATAGGGGTTTTTATCTAATTTAGGCCTTAGCATAACTTTATTTATAACATAAAATGCAGTACTTACCGCTTCGGCCCAAAAATAACTATACAAGTTGTTCTCATATAGCATTGTTCTTGCCATCTCTTGAAGAGATCTATTTTTCTTCTCTACTACCCCATTCTGCTGAGGAGTTTGAGGAGCAAAAAAATTATGCACAAAACCATTTTCATCACAAATTGTTTCAATATTTTTATTAAAAAACTCTTTTCCCCTATCACTTCGGATACTTGAAATAGTATAGCCCTTTTCATTTTGAATTCTCTTGCATAACTTGGTAAAGGTATTATGTGCCTCATATTTATGAGCAACAAAGATGACCCAAGTATATCTAGGGAAATCATCAACAATAACAAATGCATAATATTTTCCTCCTAAACTTGCAACTCTATTTGGTCCAAAAAGATCCATGTGTATCAGTTGCAGTGGTCTAGTAGTGGAAATATGTTTCTTGGTTTTAAAAGAAGTTTTTGTTTGTTTACCAAATTGGCATGCATCACAAATTTTGTCTTTAAGAAAATTTGCCTCTAGTAAACCTCTTACAAGATCATTTTTTAAAAGTTTGGAAATAAGTCCCATGTTGGCATGAGCTAGTCTTCTATGCCATAGCCAACTAGTTTTATTTTGAGCTAAAAAACAAATAGCATCTTATGAGGTAATTTCTTCAAAATCAATTGTATAAAAATTGTTGCTTCTAAAAGCAATAAAACAAATATTACAATCATGATCATTCAAAATAATGTACTTATCCATTTTGAAAGTAACTGTAAATCATTTTTCACATAATTGACTTATGCTCAAAAAATTATGTTTTAGACCTTCAACAAGTAGAACATCTTCAATTATGAGAGAAGATTCATTACCAATTTTACCTACTCCCACAATCTTTCCTTTCGAGTTGTCTCCAAATGTCACGTGTCCTTCTTCTTTAGATCTAAGATCAAAGAACTTAATCTTGTCTCCCGTCATGTGTCTTGAACATCCACTATCTAAAAACTATTTGTTTTTACTTGTGGAGGACTTCATGCATAGCTATAAAAACAATTAAAATGATTTTTCTTAGTACCCAAGTTCTTTGGGTCCTTTATTTATTAGTATTAGAAGAAACAAGATTTTTAGGTACCCATATGGCCCTAATAGTCATTGCATGCTTTCTTCTAATAGGACAAACATGATAATTATGACCATTTCTATTACAAAAATTGCTAATAGCATGTGGCATCTATGAAGAACTTGAGTGATTATAATAGTATCCTTTTTTGACAAAATTATTTTTATGAAAATAATTTTGAATACTGGATTTTGATGTAGAAGGATTATCAAAGAATCTTTTATAAGGTTTGTATTTTTGTTTTGGTATATATCCCAAGCTTGCCTTGTCAAAAACACATCTTTGACTACCAACAAGTTTTTCAAAATTTCTTTTTCCATTCATAAAGTTTTCAACAATATTTTCTAAATCTGTTTTCTTCTTCTTCAACTCAAGATTTTCATCTTTCAAAACGATACTTTCTTTTCTTAAAATATCAATTTCGTTTGTCAAAGAAGAATTTTTCTTTTTCAAAGTAATGTACTTGAAATCCAATTTTTTAAGTTCCTCATATACCTCTTCTAAAACATTTTACAATTCTTCATATAAAGGATCTTCAATATTATCAAGATTTGTTACCTCAATGTCATCTTTAGCCATAAGACAAAGATTTGTTGAATCTCCATTGCTTGTTTCACTATCTGAGCTAGTTGAATCATTACCCCATGTAGCTTTCATTGCTTTCTTGCCCTTATTTAGATCTTTCTTTAGCAGAGGATAATCTGGCTTGGTATGATCAGACTTATTGCATTTATAGCAAATTAAAGTGTCATTTTTACCTGAATCTTTCTTGGAAAACTTTCTGAAAGATTTCCTCGGAAGATTTTTATTTTTTTTTAAGAACCCCTGAATTCTTCTTATTATCGTCGCAACTTCTTCATCTTTGTTGTCATTTTCCTCATCTTCATCACTTTCACTTTAATGAGGAACAACTTTAAGTGCCAAGCACTTCTTTGGCTTTCCTTCTTCTTCTCCTCTTTTCAATGTGTACTCATGGGTGATAAGTGACCCAATGAATTCATTCACTTCGAGCTTCTTGAGGTCTCTAGATTCAAGATTGCTGTCACTTTTGATTCCCAATGTTTTGGTGGAGAGTTGAGAATTTTTCTTACTATCTCCACCTTGGAATACACTTTGTCAAGAGCTGTCAAGCTATTTATGATGTTAGTAAAATGAGTGTACATACTAGAAATAGATTCATCATCATTCATCTTAAATATTTCATATTCATGAGTAAAATATAAATTTTTGATTCCTTGACTTGCGAAGTTCCTTCATAAGTAACTTCCAAATTATCCCAAATTTCCCTTGTCGTAGTGCAAGTCATTATTCTATTAAACTCATTTCCATTGAGAGCATTATATAATAAATTCATAGCAGTTAAATTCAAAGTATAAAGTCTATCTTCTTCACGATCAAACTCTTCTTCTTCCTTTTTGACCTTTACTCTATCAACCACTTTTGTTGGAATATAAGGTCCATTTACAATGCATTTTCAGATTTCTCGACCTTGAGCCTGAAGGAATATTCTCATTCTAACTTTCCAGAATGAGTAATTGTCTCCACAAAAGAGTAGAGGCCGACTGCTAGATTAACCTTCACCAAATGAAGCTACAATGTTAGCCATAAGATCTTAACTCAAAAGATAATTAATCTTATAACAGAGCCCTTGCCCTGATACCAATTGTTGCCCAGATGACTAACACAGGAGGGGCTAAATTGAGTTGTATTTAAAAAAAATAACAATTATGAATCAAATATACAATATAAAATATAAACAAAATATGAAACAACAATAAATATAAACAGTAAGGCTAAGAGAGAAGCAAACTCAGTATGTTAACGAAATTCGACCCCACTGCCTACGTCCTCGCCTCAAACTACCCCTTGCGGATCCCCGAATTCACTATTCAACATCCTTCCAATAGATATAGAAATCTATAAATACGCAAAGGAAATAAAACTGACGTTCGAAGATCAAATTAATGGGAAAGAAAACTTCTAGGAAATCGATTTTACCTAATTCCTCACTATGCTTTACTTATCCAGCTAATTTAATTTAATTCTTTTTATTTATTAGCAAATCTCTAATTCATCCAAAAGCCTCTTTCGATAGTCAATTGGAAATTATTATCGTTCATCAATTCATACAAGAATATGAAAATTAATAAAGCAAGAAAGTAATAAGACCAATGATTTAAATACTACATAAGTTCATACAAGTCTTTCGATCTCTATATATACCTATGCCGAAATATTCAAGATCTACCTTATAATTCCCTCTTTTGATAGCAAATCACAAGATTAAAATATCATCTAATCAATGGTCAGTTAATTAGAAGCAATAAATTCAGAATAAATTAGATAAACAAAGAGAGAATTGCCTTAAATTAGCATAGACAATCAAGTATAATTTGGAACTAGGTTACATCGTTTTCCTAGAATAAAGAAAATTTAGCTCATGCTAAAAATAGAATTCAACATAAACGAATTCACCATAATTGTTCTAAGAATATTGGAAAGAAAATAAACACTGAAAAATACTGCTTGCTGTTTGAGCTGAAAAATTGCATATTTTAGCTATTTAAAAGCAATTTATTTCAACTGCTTCGTGACATTATTATTGGTTTTAGATGGAAAAATAGTTAATAAGCATAAATTCGAGTTGTGATTTTTAATTGATTAATATCATGTTTATGCTTAATTTTATAACTATGATTTAATTGAAAAATATTTCCTCACATATATAATCTATTTTTAATAATCTATTTTCCCTTTTAATTTATTTCGAGTGTTATTTTTATTTTTTTTCAGTTCAAATAAAATTCACGAGATCCGGTTCTGATCTGAAGCGCATGTTATACAAGTTTTTCAAAGCGGTGGATTTGGACAGTTCAAAAAGAGGACTTTGAACATAAGAGAATTCTCGGCAAAAATGAAAATCACGGAAACACGTTTTGAAGTGGAAAAATAATTCGGTGGACAGCACATGCAAAAGAGTTGTCGTCGGCTTGAGAGAGTTGAAGTTCAGCTGGTGTTACAGAAAAAAATAAAAAAAAATAAAAAGGAAAGAAAAAAAACACATGTTGTCAATGTTTACTGCAAGGAGCTTTCGGTTGGAGGTGGCTTGAGAGAGTTGACGTGGGAGAGTTTTTTTTCTTCAGCTTGGGAGAGCTGGACGTGGCTCTTGCAATTGGACAGCGAACCAAAATTTTCAATAGTGACAGATACCAAACCGAAAGCAAAAGAGGGGAGTTTTACGGAACTTACGGAGGTTTCTTTCGTTGAAGTGGGTTGAAACAGAGAATAAAGAAGAGATTGGACGTGGAAAGGAGCTGGGTGTTTTTACGTAAAAAAAAAAAAAGAAAAGAAAGAAAAGGGGGAGAGGAGTGAGCTGGAACAGAGAATAAAATCAGAAGGCAATCAATATTAACGGAAAGTGGAGCCGAACGGAAGAAAAAGAACCATGTTGTCAAGTGGAACCGAAAGCAAATTTGGAAGAGAAAGAGAGAACGTCAAGGAGGAGGTTTTGACAGAAGAAAAAAAAAGGAGAAGTTGATTGAGAGGGAGCTTACATTCAGAGTGATTTACGGAGAGGAGGGGAGGAGGTTCACGTCACTTTTTGGACTGAGGGCTTTCGGTGACTTAGACGGACTTAAATGGAGACACTTCGTCTGACATTTAAAATGAGGTTTTTAGACGGACTGAAGGGAGGAAGTGAGGACGTAAAGAAATAAAACTGAGGGGTACGTGGAGATTTTGAGGGGGAGAGTTAAAGGAAAGTCGGTGGTGGAAAGAAAGGAGAGAGGGGGGTTCGGGGAGTGAA
Organism: Carya cathayensis; assembly: GCA_011037825.1. Lineage (NCBI taxonomy): Eukaryota > Viridiplantae > Streptophyta > Magnoliopsida > Fagales > Juglandaceae > Carya > Carya cathayensis. The sequence goes on from QGSO01000630.1 coordinate 421,065, forward strand.
GGAAAGAAAAGAAAAAAATACAGAACTAAAAAAGAATTAAAGAGAGAAGGACTGGGGGAAGGTATTCTTCTAGCTGGACGTTCAGAGTGGACGTTGAGGAAACAAAGCAGAAAAAAAAAAAAAAAAAAAAAAGAGAAGAGTTTACGTAGGAGAAGGGAGAGCTATGTTCTAGCTGTTTTCTGCTCTGCTTTTAGTGAGAGAAACAGAGTAGCTACGGAACCATATTTCACTGGAGGGAAAATGAACCAGGTGAAGACGGAAAGGAGAGCTGGACGTTGAGACGAGGGGCCATTTCGCTTGGAGTTCTCGGCAAGGCTGGACTTCAGCACCGAACGGACGAAACAAGGGGCCATTTCGCTTGGAGTTCTCGGCAAGGGGTGATTTTACATTTGGAGCTGGCTTGGGATGAACTGAGCACCTGAAGGAGCTGGAGACACTGGCCTGAGAAGGAGGACGTTTACAGAGAAGTTGGAAGGAGTTTCAAGCTGCAGTGGTAGACGCCGAACGGAGCTTACGGAATGGAGAGGGAGTTTTATTTTAATTCTTTTAACTCTTATTTTCTCTTCACTTTTCTTATGTTGTTTTATTGTGTTTTATTTTAATATCATCATGAACAAGGTTTATTTTACTTTTATAGCACTTGTAATAAATATGTTTGGCTAAATTTTCATACTAAGGTTAGAGGTGAAGTTTAATGATTTGAAAATTGTTTTTTGATCGTCGACAAATTTATTTTTTGAGTTTGATCGATTGAATGATTTTATTATTGGAAATTTTGATTATCTATATATTTTTCTTGATTTATTGTGATTTCCGAATACAGTGAATGCTTGAGAAATCCCTGTGATAGTCAAAGAGTTTTGTAAGTGTTTTAATCATCGATCGCTCATGCTCAATCATTAGTAATTATTTTCTTGATCTTAAATGCTAAATCTTCCAATTAAACGAAATCATTATTCTAGTTTAATTGAAGTAATTCGATCGGAAACAATATTTTAAATTATTAAATGGATCCTCGAAACCTTAGTCTTTTCTGATATCAATACATTTTATCATTTTAGTTTTATTTTGTTACGTCAAAAATCATCATTTCATTAACCTCATTTTATTTTTAATCGCACATCTCTTTTAGTATTTTATTTTCATTTTTTTGAGAGAATTTTTTCACATAAGTCAATCCCTGTGGATTCGATCCTGTAAGGTACTACAACACCTGTATACTTGCAGGTAAAACTGCACTAAATTTTGGTTCATTAATTTGAGTTAAAATTTAGGGGCAACAAAGTATTTTCTCAAACTATCAATGGTAGATTAATTGTTTTTCAGGCTTAGAGCGGGAATGGTTTATGTAGTTCAAAGAACAAATATAGGCTTATGTAAAATAAGGCTCAAGGGGGTTGACTATGGAAACACACCATGTAATGATGGCATGATATTTAGAACGGTTGGAAAAGCTTTTTGGTTATGACGAAGAAATGCCTAGATCATTTCTCTAATATTTGGTATCAACTAGGATTTCGCTTCAATGACCCATCAACGGATTCTAGAGCAAAGCAAAATTGAACTTCACTCTTTCAATTAATTCAACTTCTTCTCTTCATAAGCAAGATGGAATAAAAGAAAAACGACTATGTGCTCAATTATGTTCAATGTCAAAGATTTAAACCAAAGTACCCACAAAACTCCGCTTGACATAAAAGAAATTTTTGAAAATTTTTCTCAAAACCATCTTCAATCACAAATTTCAGAATCATAGAGAATTCAATCTTACTCCAATGCATGCTTGGTAAGAGAATCAAACAACCCATCAACAACCCAAGACTTAGAAAAGAAGAGGATCAAATGACTATAGGAGTTTACACCCCCAAACTTAAACTTAACAATGTCCTCATTGTAATGCAAAAGTAAAAATGATTGAAGAAATAAAAGGACTTCCCTGGTTTCATGGTGAATCTTCCGAAGTTTAAAATTTTTCAGCTCTTTATTCATGCTAAATAAACCTGCATCAAAATCCAAATTATTAAAACTAAATAAATAAAGATAATAAAATAAATAAAAGAATGAAAGAAAGTTCTATGGGTTGCCTCCCATAAGCGCTTGTTTTAAAGTCTACAGCCAGACTTTTCAATCCTCATCAATTAGGATCTCCAAGAAGAATAAATGCATAGTTTCTCTCCACTTGTTCTCCATAGTAGTGCTTCAATCTCTGACCATTAACTCTAAAAATATTCCCTGTCTTGTCCTTCAAGTCTATTGCTCCAAAAGAGAAAACTTTATCAATTGTATAAGAACCTGTCCATCTTGATTTTAACTTTCCCAGGAAGAGTTTGAGTCGTGAATTGAAGAGTAAAACTTGTTGTCCTGGTGCAAACTCTCGCCTAAGAATCTGTTTGTCATGCCACTTCTTCATCCGTTCTTTATAGATCTTTGCATTTTCATTTGCATCATTCTGGACTCTTCCATCTCATTCAATAGAAGAAGTCACTTTTCACCTTCTGCCTTAAATCACAATTAAACTTTTTTATAGCCCAATAAGCTCTATGCTCTAACTCCACAGGAAGATGACATGCCTTTCCAAACACTAATCGGTAAGGAGACATCCCGATAGGTGTTTTGAAGGCTGTACGGTATGCCCACAAAGCATCATCAAGCTTCTTCGCCCAATCCTTTCTATTGGTTTTGACCGTCTTCTCAAGGATGTTCTTGATTTCTCTATTTGAAATTTTAGCTTGGCCATTAGTTTGAGGATGGTAAGCAAGTGCTATCTTGTACTTTACACCATATTTAGAAAGAAGATTATCAAACAACTTGTTGCAAAAGTGAGTCCCTTCATCACTAATAATAGCTCGTGGAGTGCCAAATCTTGTGAATATATTCTTGTACAGAAATTTGAGCACTACCTTTGCATCATTTGTTGTTGTAGCAATTGCTTCCACCCATTTTGACACATAATCAACTGCTAACAAGATATAAGCAAAGCCAAAAGAAGGAGGCAAAGGCCCCATAAAATCTATTCCCCAAACATCAAACAACTCAACTTCTAAGATATTTTTCAATGGTAACTCATGACGCCTTGAAATATTTCCCATATGTTGACACTGGCCACAAGTTTTCACCAAAGTATAACTATCACGAAAAATAGAAGGCCAAAAGAACCCACTTTGAAGTACCTTAGCTGCTGTACGGGTGGCTCCAAAGTGTCCTCTATATGATGATGAATGGCAATGATGGAGAATGGCTTGCATCTCTTCTTCTGGCACACATCTTCGAATGATTTGATTAGGGCATCTTTTGAACAACAAAGGCTCATCCCAAAGGTAATAATTCACATCATGCAAAAACTTCTTGCGTTGATGGTAAGTAAGATCAGGTGGTAATACTTTACAAACTAGGTAGTTTACAATATCAGCATACCACGGAAGCTTGATCTCACATGCAAACAACTACTCATCAGGGAATGCTTCTTGGATCACTGAATCTGGTCTTTCTTCCTCTTGTTCTAACCGAGAGAGATGGTCAGCAACTAAATTTTCACTTCCTTTCTTATCTCGAACCTCCAAATCAAATTCTTGAAAAAGGAGGATCCTACGAATTAGCCTCGGCTTAGCATCCTTCTTGCCAAAAAAATAGCGAAGTGCTGCATGATCAGTGAACACTATCACCTTTGTACCAATGAGGTAAGACTAAAATTTGTCACAAGCAAACACCACCGCAAGCATCTCCTTCTCAGTTGTTGTATAATTTAATTGAGTTTCATTCAATGTCCGGCTTGCATAATAGATGGCTCTAAACAGTTTGTCTCGCCTTTGTCCCAACACTACTCCAATTGCAAAGTCACTTGCATCGCACATAACTTCAAAAGGTTGACTCCAATCAGGCACAATCACAATTGGTGCTGAAATTAGTTTCTCTTTGATTGCATTAAAGGCCTGCAAACAAACAACATCAAAGTCAAATGCAGAATTTTTTTTAAGAAAATTATATAAAGGTTTAGAGAGTTTAGAAAAATCCTTGATAAATCTTCTATAAAATCCCGCATGTCCTAGAAAGCTTCTGATTCCCTTCACATTCTTTGGAGGTGGTAGTTTTTCTATGGTTGCAATTTTGGCTCGATCCACCTCAATTCCTTTGGATGACACTCTATGGCCAAGCATGATCCCTTTTTGAACCATGAAATGACACTTCTCCCAGTTCAGGACTAGATTTTTATCTTCACATCTCTACAAAACAAGAGCTAAGTTATGCAAACAATGATCAAAAGATGTACCAAAAACTGAAAAGTCATCCATGAAAACTTACATTATATTTTCCACCATATCAGAAAAGATAGCCATCATGCAACGTTGAAATGTCGCAGGGGCATTGCACAATCCAAAGGGCATCCTTCTAAAAGTAAATGTTCCATAAGGGCATGTGAATGTAGTTTTCTCTTGATCTTCAGGGGCTATGGCAATCTGGTTATACCCCGAATAACCATCTAAAAAGTAATAGTAGGAGTACCCAACCAATCGATCCAACATTTGATCAATGAATGGAAGTGGAAAATGATCCTTCCTTGTTGCTTTATTCAACTTGCGGTAATCCATGCATACACGCCATCTCGTGACTGTTCTTGTAGGACTGAACTCATTATTGTCATTTTTCACCGTCATTCCACCCTTCTTTGGTACAACCTGCACTGGACTTACCCATGAGCTGTCGAAAATAGCATAAATAATTCCAGCATTAAGGAGTTTCAAAATTTCAGCTCTCACAACTTCCTTCATTGCTGGATTTAATCTTCTTTGGTGCTCGATCGTTGGTTTGTAAAACTCCTCCATTAAAATCATGTGCATGCAAATGGAGGGATTATTCCTTTTATGTCAGAAATAGGCCATCCCAAGGCTGTTCTATGCTCCCTCAACACACGTAGCAACTTTTCCTCTTCTTTGGGTGTGAGTGATGTAGCAACAATCACTGGAAGTGTATCATTATCACCCAAGAATGCATAGCGAAGATGCTCAGGTAATTGCTTCAACTTCGGAGTTGTAT
>QGSO01000630.1:428595-479388 GCA_011037825.1 Carya cathayensis
AAAATAAAATTCTAAATTAAAACCAAGATTACTTTGTATCAATATTGGCAAAAAGAATCAGAATAAATCAATCCTCGGCAACGGCGCCAAAAACTTGATCAGTGCAGAACTGCAAGTGTACAGTATCGTAGTTTTATAGTAAAGTGATAAGAAGAGTATCGTCCTCAGGGATTGGTACCTTACTTTTGCCAAATACCAAAATTATACTAATCTTGATTTTATCTAAAGGAATCACTAAGATTTTTGTAGTTGCAATTTAAACTAAAATCAACTCAAAGAGAAATACACAAAGGAAACAAAACTGGCGTTCGAAGATCAAATTAATGGGAAAGAAAACTTCTAGGAAATCGTTTTCACCTAATTCCTCACTATGCTTTACTCATCCAGCTAATTTAATTTAATTCTTTTTGTTTATTAGCAAATCTCTAATTCATCCAAAAGCCTCTTTCGATAGTCAATTGGAAATTATTATCGTTCATCAATTCACACAAGAATATGCAAATTAATAAAGCAAGAAAGCAATAAGACCAATGATTTAAATACTACATAAGTTCATATAAGTCTTTCGATCTCTATATGTACCTATGCCAAAATATTCAAGATCTACCTTATAATTCCCTCTTTCGATAGCAAATCACAAGATTAAAATATCATCTAATCAATGGCCAGTTAACTAGAAGCAATAAACTCAGAATAAATTAGATAAACAAAGAGAGAATTGCCTTAAATTAGCATAGACAATCAAGCATAGTTTGGAACTAGGTTACATTGTTTTCCTAGAATAAAGAAAATTTAGCTCACGGTAAAAATAGAATTCAACATAAACGAATTCACCATAATTGTTCTGAGAATATTGGAAGGAAAATAAACACTGAAAAATACTCCTCGCAGCCACAACTCGTTTTCAAAAACTCAAGGAAATGATTCACTACTTCTATCCCGTCTATGCTCGTGTATGATTTCAACGTACGTGCAATGTGTGGAACTCTCTCTCCAAAACAGATGACTTGAATCCTTCTAGCTATATTTTTCTATCCCAAAACGTGTCCTCCAGTCAAAAAGTATGGTCATATGGTGAAAAATCACTTTTATATGCTCTGACGGTGAAAAACCCTAGATTTGTAAAATAAGATGTTCGCTCGAGCGGGGTGTCGAGCGAGCATCGAGCGTTCGACTCTGCCTGAATTTGCTCTAGCGGCTTGTCGAACGCGCATCGAGCGTTCAACTCTGCCTAACTTCGCTCGAGTAGCCAATGTCTCCGCTCGAGCGATCTTGTTTTCCTGCAACCCGCTCGAGCCCACTGTCGTCCATCGAGCGGTTGAATCTGCCTGAGTTCGCTCGAGCGGCTAAAATCCTCCGCTCGAGGGATGTGGTAAATCTGCAATATGAAATTTTGCTAGTCATCAGTCCACCCTCCAAATTCCCAATGAGGAAGTCCGAGAGAGAAGAGTATTATTGGAACATCAGGTGAAGATCTCAAATTTTTAGAATCTTCTCTAAGAGGGGCAATCCCTGGTACTTGTCTTCATAGAGTGTGATTGACAACCAATCGTTGACCAAAAGGATTAAGGGACAGACAAGGTCATTGCCTACACTGACATGGTATTTGAGTTATATAGAGAGTTTTTGGTGGTGCCAGCAGAGATGATGAGGCAAACACGATCTTAGTTCGGGGTGTATCTATTACATTTTCAGTGGATGCAGTCGCTAACTTTATTAGTATCCCTTCACTGCCCCTTACATATCCGAACGTGGTGCCAAGGGAGTCTAGAGTTAAGAGTGATGAGGGAGACAATTGAGGATGAGGGCACTAATGTAGATGGACTAGATGGCTACCTTGATCATGAGGTTTGATAGTTGGTTGTGAGTCTAGATGCTCCTCTCTATAATAAGACCAAAGCATCAAACAAGGTATTTTATTTGGAATTTACTAAATAATAAACTTAATAATCAACAACAACATCGAGCATGGGTTATAATATGCATCGCTCGTGGGAAGCCTATCGACCTAATGAGTTATATCTTTGATAGGATTCAATAAGAGGCTAACTATATTATCACATATATCTTGACCTTTGAGGTCCTGATCACACGATTTTTTGTAGTGACAAGGGTCTAGGTAGATGTTGTTGAGTATGTCTAGGAGCTAATTGAGCCGATCAACTCCTCCACTTTGTCATGCAGCAAGGGACATTCCAAAAAGAGGCCTCGTTGTCCATTACGGAGATTGTCGAGATTCAGAGAGATGCACACTAGACTGATCATGGTGCATCAGCAGAGGCCCTTACATAGGGGCCAACACACAGTAAAGGTTATGGGTGCATTACATCCAGAGATCCAGACTACCATCTTTAACTAACGTACAAAGATTACTAGCATCGTCAAGACTCAAGTGATGATGGTGACATGATTGACACAGGCAAAGACATGTCTAGTAGGACTCAAGTCAGTATCAAGTGAGGCCTTTACACAAGGGCCAACACACACTGTTATTCATAAGGAGATTATAGATATAGTGAGTGCAGAGATCTATACACATATAGTAGAGGTGATGGATGCAGTGCCATATAGAGATCTAGAGTGTCATCTTTGACTAACATACATAGACTATTACCTTTAGGACTCAAGTGATGATCTTGACTCGGCTAACACAGGTGGAGACGAGCCTTGCAGGACGAGAGTCGGTGGTCCGATTTAGGGGTGTTGTGTATATCTTTCATTTGCACTTTTATACTTTTTTATGTGGGCTCTGAATGTTTTGTACAATTAATTTAATTATAAATATTTTCATAAATATCATTAAGTATAACTTCTATCACATTTATTTGTCCTTATTTTTAACTATAACCGAGCTTTTTAACATCTGTCTTTTCCTTTTCTAAATTATTTATTTATCTTCATTCTATATATTCTTTTACTATTATTTTTTAATATAAATTAAATATTTGTTCATAATTGATTAAAGTATTGTTTTGACATGAAAATAAATAAAAATCTGATCAAGTTCAAACATATTGTATAAGCTTTCAAATGGATTTTCTACTCCTTCCAAAGAATTAATTATTGATCCAGCCATATTTCCCATTCAATCTATATGTTGTCCATTCGAACTCGTTCTAAGTGTATGTTCAAACGGTTACCACCCGTTTGGGACAACTTCTATTTAAAAAAAAAAATCGATCGAAAGCAATTTCCTATTTAAATTAATAACTTATCTCCCCAATTTTTAGTTCGGCCATAACTATTTTATGTTCAAATGTTTATTTATTTCATGGTCAAACGATTTAGTAATTTTTCGAATGAAAATTTTATTAGGGATGACATTTTCTTACCCTAAATAACCCATTCAAATGTAATATTTATTGTTTGAATGTTAAACAACTATCATTAGTATTTAGATATGAAATTTGAGTTTCGTCCATAAAACTCATCTTTTGGGAGGATCTTGATTTCTTTATAAAAAAAAAAAAATTGTCCCAAAAGTACTTTTTTATTATAGTGTTAATACAACGTGGTAAATATGAGATGAAAGTATGGTATATATCAAATCTTGTATAATTATTTAAATTTGAATACATTGTAAGATACTTGTAGAAGGACTAGAGGGATGCTAAAAAATGTATTCAATATAAGAAAATAGGGCCATAGATACTCACCGTGGAAATGCTCAAACTATTGTCAGAATGGGTCCATTTGGCAAAGTTTTTTTTGTAAAGAAATTGATATTTTGGAATTACTCAAATATTTTCTACAATTTGAATCTAGCTTTCACAAAACTCACTCAAACATGTTAAATCAAACCATGCATTTTAATACTATTCACAATTTTTAGTTACTCCAAATATCCAAAGGAGCCATTAATCTTCTTTATCAAAGGGCTATAGCTAAAAAATAGCTCCTAATTAGAATGGATAGCTTCCATAACAATCTGAGAATCACCTTGGTTAGTCTTACAGTGGATTAATGGAAGTTTTATTAATTTATCGAAGCGTTTCAAATCTTTCTATTTTCTGTTGCAAGAACCCGAAACAAAGGCATAGGCACGCACGCAAGGAACATCACCTCATTTTCCAGCTTAAATGGCAGACTTGCCAGCTTCCATCGCGTCCGAAAAACTCACAACTCTTGTGCTACTCAAGCTAGCTTGACCGTTGCTTGGAGTGAGACTGAGTTTGAGTGATCAGAAGAAGTTCATTAAGTTTGAACATATCAAGTTTGAAAAACATAAGATTTGCTTAGACTTTGGATCTGGAGAAATATTTAAAGTCAATCAAGTGAAAACTGTTTTATCAGATTAGGTTAGGAACAATATCAAGTGAAAATGAAATTGTGGACCGATATCACTTTGTCAAACCAGGATAGGCTAGGAACAAAACCATTTTTGTTTCTATATTACACATGTCGGGATCACATGCTAGTGGAGGTTGTGTGAAAGCAAAAAATAATATACAAGGCATTAACTTTGTCATATCTATTTTCATTGGGCAAAGAAAGAAAATTTTGCATCGGCCACACGACAAGAGCAATTATAGAAAGATTCATATAATTGATGGTGGGCCGTGGCTATTTCAATTATCAACTCAATATATGGATGTTGCATTACCGTAGAATTCTTCCAAGTTGTAGAAAGCTCTTTGTTGAGGAAGAAATATATGAATTACTTAGTCGAGAAAACCAAGACAATACAACATAACTGTTATAAGTATAAACAACTCCTTAACAAAAAGCACTCAGCAATTGTATCAATGGCAAAAGACAACAAGAATTGAACCAATATATAGCTACTGCAAGCTTCACCAATAGGATAGATGTTAGTTTTTAATAAGGGAAAAAAAGAAAAAGAAAATAAAATCCAGTTTCCTGGTTGTAGCAAGCCCCTATCAATATTCCAAATAATTTGTTAGGATAAATAAACCATGTAAGTTGAGAAATATTCAGTTTAAATAATTTGAAACTTATACACATCTACATGACTCACTTTCCATAAAAAAGTTAAAACTCATTTCAACCTATTTCATATATTTCAACCTTAAACTCATCTTAACCTAAAATGGTTAAACCAATTTCAATAGGACCTACAAAATATTACTATTCATAATTCAACTCAACTTAACTAAATATCCAAACGTAACTTTATATTTGAGAGAAACAACTCAACTAAAAACTGAAAACAACCCCTATTATTATTGTCGATGGGATTAAGATTCAGACAGTTTGATATGGAACTGCAGTCAATTTAATCCCTAATGTGAAAGATAGACTTTATTAGGTCTTGGTCTTTTTAGATGTAAATTTTGAAGAAAGTGTATTGAGCCAGCCTTTATTGACCAATGACCAGGGCCTACGAACAGTTTCACTTGACCAACATTAGCAGCATGCACCACCACGAGTACGCCCATCACTGGTGGCCCACGACGTCGATTGCTACCCATAAAAGGCAACACTTGGAAGACCATGTAAACACGTTACTACTTTAATTTTCTTATCAGGGGTGTAGTGTATATCTTTTATTTACACTTTGGACCTTGCTACGTATACCACTCCCAACTCCCAACGTGGGAGCTACTGTTCAATATAAGTAGGATTTTTTTTTTTTAATTTGTATTTTTTTAACACTTTTATATATTATTTTTAAAAACAAATTTACAACATTATTAAAAGAATACTTTATTAATCATGAAGTAAAAGAAAAAAAAAAGTGGGAGCAATGTATCTATAATTTTCCTCACACTTTTATACTTTTTTATATGGACACTTAATTAAGTAGCACTTCTATCACATTTATTTTCCTTATTTTTAACTATAACCGAGCTTTTTAATGTCCATCTTTTCATTTTCTAAATTATTTATTGATCTTCATTCTATATATTCTTTAACTACTATTTTTTAATATAAATTAAATATTTATTCATAATTGATTAAAGTATTGTTTTGACATCAAAATAAATAAAAATTTTGATCCTGTTCAAACATATTGTATAAGCTTTTGAATGGATTTTCCACTCTTGCCAAAGAATTAATTATTGATCCTGCCATATTTTTTGTTTGAACTCATTCTAAGTGTATGTTCGAACGGTTACTACCCATGTTCGAAGGTTTATATTATTTGAGACAACTTCTATAAAAAAATATATATATATATATATATATATATCAATCAAATGAAATATAAAGCATTCGAACTATAATTGTTCTATTTTCAATTCCATAAAAAAATCACTCTACATTTGAACAGTTATATAAATCGGTCTAGGGATAAATCGATTCTTGCTGAAATTAGTAACTTGTCCCACCAATTTTTAGTTCGACCTTAACTATTTTATGTTCAAATGTTTATTTCTTTCAAGGTCAAACACTTTAGTAATTATTCAAAGAAAAATTAATTAGGGCGGCATTTTGTGACCCTAAATAACCCATTTGAATGTAATATTTATCATTTGAACTGAAAACAACTATGATCAGTACCTAGGTATGAAATTTGAATTTAGTCCATAAAACTCAATTTTTGGGAGGATCTGGATTTCTTTAAAAAAAAAATCGTTCCAAAAGAAATTTTTTGTTGTAGTGTCAATACAATGTGGTAAATATGAGATAAAAGTGTGGTATATATCAAATCTTGTATAATTATTTAAATTTGAATACATTATAAGATACTTCTATAAGGACTAGAAGGATGCTAAAAAATGTATTCAATAGAAGAAAATAGGGCCATAGATACTCACTGTGGAAATGCTCAACTATTGTTTGAATGGGTCCATTAGAGAGGTTATTTGGTAAAGAAATTGATATTTTGGAAGTATTCATTTATTTTCTACAATTTGAGTTCAGATAGTTATAGTATGTGAACCACATTGTATTTATTGCTAAGATCGACATTACTCATGAGTACTAATATTCAATGCCGTAACTTATATTTTGTCTGTTCCTTTCGAATTTCTAATAATATTTGTCACAAAATTAAAAAAAAAAAAATCATGATCTAGTGATAACAGCTTGTGTGTCGTGATCACATGCAAGTGGAGGTTGTGTGACAGCCAGTGGAGGTTGACATATCTATTTTGTGATTGATATCCCTTGATTTTTAGACCCTCCATCACTTACAAAGGACATGGCCAATGAAAAATTAAGATTTATTTTTCATTGGAATATCTACATTTTCTATCCCCTTAATTGGGCAAAGAATCCATTGGACGTCCGTTAGAGTTTATCAACTTCGTGTAGTATACGCACTCAATTTTCTGAAAGAGTCCGTGCCAATTGACTTGGATTTCAAAATCTCCGATTGTTGGGTCTTTCATCATGCTGATTGACTTGGGTCTTTCGGCTGAATTTCAAAATGAACTTTGTGCACTGTGTCTGCCCTCTTGTAGCCTATTATTTTATATTTTTTTATTAATTTTTTATGTTTTATATTTATAAGTTTCTTATTATTTTATAACTCATGACATATAGTATGGCATGCCATGTCGGTATAGTTATTAATAGTATAATTTCTTAAGAAATGACCAACTACATTAATTTCAAAGGATATAGAGTAATAAGTTTAATTAAAATTATAAAATGACTACCTATGCTGTAAAAGATCAAATTTATAAAATTATAAATAAGTATTGCATAATCAAGAAATTGATCATTATAATATGATAATTCCATTCTTCAGCATATATATTGTACTGTATCAAACTGTGGAAGACATATTAATATTTATATTTACTTTAAATATATGAATGGGAATAATTATTCAACTTTCACTTCCATTCACATCAATAAATATCATTTTCTCAATGGAAAAACCACTCCACGTACCAAAGTACTTGTCCTTATTAGAGAAACATCTATATAAATCATAGATTTCTTATTTTTGTTTAAGATTTCTTATTTTTGTGGTCTTTTTATATCTTTTTGAGTCATTTTTTAGTTTTAAAGGTTCACAACCTTGTATTTAATTTTCGTTTTTGTTGATATGCCTTATAAAATTTTGAATATTTTTTTAAAATTTTCTAAAACTTTTACATTTTTACACAGGTTGCTTGTCAAGTCACACCTGTTTGTTTCTGATTTGACATTTCTAATGGTTTGCTAAAAGCCTATAGGAGGAATCATTTTGATCATTTTGCAAACATAGTAAAACAAAAACTGAGTCAAAACCAAACCACACATTCAAGCAAAGTTTCACGCAATAGATATCCTCCACACATCTCTCATTCTATATAATACACAACTAGAACTCTTCAATCAATCAACTAAATATGTGAGTCAGATGCAAACTTCACATAGAAAAACCTGAACTAAGTTCAGCACTATTGATGGTTGCTCTGCCATAATAAGCTGTAAAACTTGCCAAAAGAATAGACAAAGGAATCTCGACCCTCTTCAATAGTTTCAAGGATTTGATTCTTAAGAAATTATGCGAATAGTTTAATGGATGAAAAAAGCCGTGGGAGTTTGCTCTTTCTGATGAGGATTTCATTGCTCTTTCTAACCAACAACTTCTTAATCTTGTGAATAGCAAGTCTCTTTGTAATCTTGGGCCATATTAGACTCTTGCACGGAGGGGTAGTAGACTACACATTTTTTATAGTTTGAGATGGCCATTACAAATTCATTAGTAGTTTACGGTGGACCTTATATTTTTTCTAATGGTGATAATTTTTTTTTTTTTTTTTTTTTTTTAAATAGAATGCGCAGCACTTCACAACTCCATGACAAAAAGCACTCAACAATTGAATTAATGGCAGGAGACAACAAGAACTGAACCAAGCAATTGAATCAATGGCAGGAGACGACAAGAATTGAACCAATAGCTGTTGCAAGCTAAGCTACTAGGATAGATGCAGTTAGTTTTTAATTATAAGGGAAAAAAAGAGAGAGAGATTAAAAAAATTAATAAAAGAAAGAAAAGAAAATCCATGGTAGACCTATTTTTCCAGTTGTAGCAAGCCCCTATCAATATCCCAAATAATCTTTAAGGATATAAAATAAACCCTGTAAGTTGAGAAATATCCAATTTAAATAATTTTAAATATATACACATGTACGTTACTCATCACTTTTCATATAAAAGTTAAATTCATCTCAACTTACTTCATATATTTCAAACTCAAGCTCATATTAACCTAAAAAAGTTGAATAAATTTTAATGGAATTTACAAAATATTACTATTTACAACTCAACTGATTAACTCATCTCAACATCCAAACATAATCAATTATATTTGAGAAGAACAACTCAGCTAAATACTGAAAACAGCGCCTATCATTATTGTCGACGGATTAAGATTCTGGCTATGTGAATATGGAACTGCAGTCAATTTAATCAACAGTGTGAACCCATCAGTAGTACTATTATATGACCCAGTGCATGGCTAGTTCTTGATAAACATTAATATATATGGAATTGCAGTCAATATAATCTGATGAAGATGGGAGTAGTTGTGATGAACCGAGTTATTAACCCCACAAATAGACCCAGTCCATGGCCGTAGAATAAGATGGCAAATACGGACTTTATTAGGTCTTGGTCTTTTTACATGTAAACATAGACTTTATCGGAAGACCACGTAAAGACGTTACTACTTTGACTTTCTGCATCCCTCGTATTTTTCCTTTCCTTTTTCTTCGCCTTATTTTCTCTTTTTTCCCCGTTGTATAAAGTTTAAGTTATGCTTCATCCCTTCTTTTTTATTTTTTTCTTTTTTTTTTTTCTTTTTTTTTTTTTTCTTTTGAAGAAAGTGTATTGAGCTAGCCTTTAATGATCAATGACCAGGGCCTACGTGTAGCTTCACTTGACGCACATTAACAGAATGCACCGGCACAAGTAGCCCATCACCGGTGGCCCACGAGGTCGATTACTATCCATAAAAGACAACACTCGGAAGACCATGTAAAGACGTTACTACTTTGATTTTCTTATTAGGGATCTAGCGTATATCTTTTATTTACACTTTTATACTTTTTATATCGACACTGAATGTTTTATAAAATTAATTTAATTATAAATATTTTCTTAAATATCATTATCACTTCTATCACATTTATTTCTCCTTATTTTTAATCATACCCAAGCATTTTAATGCCCGTCATTTCTTTTTATAAATTATTTGTTGATTTTTATTCTATATATTTTTTAACTACTATTTTTTAATATAAATTAAACATTTATTCATAACAGATTAAAGTATTGTTTTGACATCAAAATAAATAAAAATTTTAATCACATTCGAACTACTATATATTGTTCTTTCGAACTTGTTCTAAGTGTATGTTCAAATAGTTACTACCCGTGTTCAAATGTTTATATTATTTGGGACAACTTCTATCTAAAAAAATATCAATTGAATGAAATATAAAGCATTCAAATTATA
The DNA here is from genome assembly GCA_011037825.1 of Carya cathayensis. Lineage (NCBI taxonomy): Eukaryota > Viridiplantae > Streptophyta > Magnoliopsida > Fagales > Juglandaceae > Carya > Carya cathayensis. The sequence goes on from QGSO01000630.1 coordinate 438,960, forward strand.
ATTGTTCTATTTTCAATTCCATAAAAAGTTATTCTACGTTTGAATAGTTATAAAAATTGGTCTTAGGATAAGTCAATTTCCTGCTTAAATTAGTAACTTATCCAACCAATTTTTAGTTTAACCGTAAGTATTTTATATTCGAATGTGTTTTTCCTTCATAGTCTAACGCTTTAGTAATTATTCGAATGAAAATTTTATTAGGGACGACCTTTTCTGATCCTAAATAACCCATTTAAATGTAATATTTATTGTTCAAATAGTAAATAACTATTGTCGGTATTTAGGTACATATGAAACTTGTATATCGTCTATAAAACTTATTTTTTGGAAGCATCTTGATTTATTTTGAAAAAAATATTCCAAAAGATATATATAATTATGTGTTCATACAACATGATAAATATGAGATGAAAGTGTGGTACATATCAAATCTTGTATAATTATTTAAATTTAACAACATTATAAGATACTCCTCAAAGGACTAAGAGATGCTAAAAAAATGTATTCAAAAAATAGGGCCATAGATACTCATAGTGAAAATTGCTCAACGATTCCCTGAATGAGTCCATTTGGCAAAGATATTTTTTGTAAAGAGATTGAAATTTTTGAATTATTTAAATTTTTTTTACAATTTGAATCTAGATAGTTATAGTATGTGGGAGGTGTGTGATAGCAAGCTGGAGTAATATACAAGACATTAACTTTGTCATATCTATTTTGTCGTTAATATCTCTTGATTTTTAGAACCTCCGATTAATTAATATTGTAGAGGACATACCCAATTAAAAATCAAGGTTCATTTTTCATTGAAATATCTACATTTTCTACCCCTTAATTGGGCAAAGAAATTTGGGCGTCGGTTGAGTTTATCAACTTCGTATAGTATACACGCTTAAAAAGAAAGAAAAATTTGGATGCGTTGTAAGATTCTGAAAGGGTCCGTGCAAGCTTACGTTAGCATGATAATATGATTGAGACATGAATTTCAAAATCTCCGATTGTCGTGTCTTTCAATCATGCCAATTGACTTTTTGAGTTTTCTTTATTTTAATATATTTATATTTCTTTAACTGGCATCGATCTAGTAGTTTAAATTGGGTGTTATTGTGTGGCATATTTATAATAAAGTAATTAATTCTTTTTGGATAAATACCACTAAATAAAATTAAAAATACAAAAAAGTGGGAGGGCTAAAATATAGTAAATACTTATAAGTGACTACCTATGCTGTAAACGATCAAATTTATAATATTATAAATAATTATTACATAATTATAAGGGCATTTTAAGAAATTGTCATTAGATATTGTAAATATATGAATGGAAATAATTATTCAACTTTCTCTTCCATTCACATCAATGAATATCATTTTTTCAATGGAAAAACCACTCCACGTGCCAAAGTACTTGTCCTTATTAGAGAAATCTAGCACACAGGAAATTATTAGAGAAACGTCTATATAAACCACAATCTCTAATTGGTATAACTCAGTTTTCTCTTGAGGTTTAAACAAAACTGATATGAAGTTCACCCTTATTCTCGCATGAGTTTTCTAACAATAACCATGCAAGCCTTGAAACCCCATTATCTCCTTTTCACCTTGTTTATCTTCCAAGTTTTCTTTCCAAATCATGCATGCAACCAATTAGACCACAATTCACTCTTGTCCTTGCACCTCGATTCATCTAATTCCACTCCTTTTAATTGGTCTTCCATTAATTGTTGTCATTGGGAAGGTATTTCTTGTGATCATAAAGGTAGAGTCACCCATCTATGGTTACCATCTAAAGGCCTCAAAGGGAGTATATCTCCCTCTCTTGGTAACCTCACACGTCTTTCTCACCTTAATCTCTCCCACAACTCACTTACAGGTTTTCTACCTACAGGACTTTTCTCATTCTTGAATCAACTTAGGGTTCTTGACTTGAGCAACAACCATCTAGGTGGCCAAATTCCTAGTGGAATAGGAGGATGTTCTAAATTGAAGATTTTTTGGGCAGGTTTCAACTCTTTCTCGGGATTTCTTCCACATGATATATATAATGCGGTAGCGTTAGAAGAAATCTCATTACCGTCTAATAATCTTTCGGGATCTATCAGCAATGAAATCATGAACCTTACCAAGCTGACCATCCTTAAGTTATATCATAATCGATTGAGCGGCAATCTACCTTTGAATATTGGAAAGCTTTCCAAATTGAAGCAATTGATCCTTCATACAAACAAGTTAATAGGTTCTTTCTCCCATTCTTTGCTAAATTGCACAAATCTCGTCCATCTGAATTTACGGAAGAATTTCTTTTATGAAAATATCACCGACTTGAATATATTGAGTCTTCATCAACTCATCATACTTGATCTAGGAAGTAATAATTTTGTTGGTAAGTTTCCAGCAAGCATTCACTCATGCGTGTCTATAAGAGGAATTAGAATTTCTCAAAACCAGCTAGAGGGACAAGTTCCACCAGAGGTGGGTCAATTGAAATATTTTTCTTTCCTTTCAGTTAGTCACAATAAGCTAGCTAATATCACTACTACAATCAAGATTTTGATGCGCTGCAACATGCTTGAGGTTGCCATCCTTGGGAACAATTTTTTGAAAGAGTCCATGCCAACTGATGTTAGTATGATTGATACAGATGGATTTAAAAATCTTCAAATTTTGGATCTTTCGTCTTGCCAGTTGACCGGTCAATTTCCCATATGGATATCTAAGCTAAAGAATCTGCAACTTCTACGCTTGGGTTCTAATCGCATCACAGGTTCTATTCCCGGTTGGTTGTCAACCCTTCCAAGACTCAGCACTATAGACTTGCATGATAACCTCTTTTCAGGTGAATTTCCAAAGAAATTTTGTGCACTGCAGGCATTTGTGTCAGCACAAGCATTAGATTATAACAGTACTTCTTTCATTATGCCATTATATTTTGTCACCAAAGATACTCGTTACAATGCCTTAAACTACCTTTCTCGGGCGATAATCCTTCAAAATAATAATCTTAGTGGCACTATCCCCACTGAGATAGGATGTTTAAAGCGACTTCGTGGCTTAATTCTTGGCCATAACAAGTTGACTGGCACCATTCCAACGCAAGTATCAGAGCTCACAGACTTGGAATATTTGGATCTATCGGCAAATCATTTGTATGGTGAAATTCCGGTATCACTAACTAGCCTGCATTTCCTACATCTCTTTAGCGTAGCAAATAATAATCTCCATGGAGCAATACCAGTAGGCACTCAACTCCAGACCTTTGATGCCTCTGCATTTGGTGGCAATCGAGGGCTTTGTGGCTACCCACTTCCTTCTTGTAGCCATCTTACAAGCAGCAAACAAGACGAGGACAATCCAGAGGAGGAAGACAAACATACAATTCCATGGTTTCATGTTACTGTGGTGCTTGGCTTCATTATAGGATTTTGGGGAGTGTGTGCTCCTTTAATTTTCAATAAAAAATGGAGAGTTGCATATTTCCAATTCTTCGATAAGCTAAAAGATGGGTTCTATGCGAAGCTAGAAGTGTCTTTGGTTAGATTGCACGAAAGGATACAAGTGTATGGTCTTGATCTTCTTTGAGTTTAGTTTGTTGTCAGTTTAAAATCTCAAGTTCCACTTCGATCATTTTAGCTCTTGTACTTTCATACTATGTTCAACGTAATTACCCTACCATAATTATGCAATTTATCGACTTTCATGAGTACGATTGTATAATTCCCTTGTAAAGCTAATTTAGTGACTATCTAGTACACTATAATTAGTGCTGAGCATCTATGGTCAATTCTTTTGGTTTTTTGTTTTAACACCTTTGAACAACACCGCTGCAAAGGATCCGTGTAGAACACGCTCTACACTTGCAATTACCTTATACGTGGTTATTCAACTATTCCCTGTGTAGAACACTTTCTACACACACAAGGATTATACACACTCTTTTACTAATACCAGAGTTGATAGTGGGTAGGTGACGCCGGACATGATAGCGATTATCCTTCAGTCTAGTTCCAACAGATGATTCACAAGAGAAAATTCACCCAAAACCAGAGAGAAAAGTCTCTAGAGTTTAACAGAATATTATAAAATCAAGCAATAATGAAAATCAGTCCACAAGCCGGACTGTTATAGCCAAAAATCGTGTTTATCCCAATTTTGCCAAAAATAGCAAAATCTCATAAATAACTCTAAATTGAAATTCGAAATAAAATAAGCAATCTGCAAAAAATCGGGCCCAAATCAGATTTAAAATGACTTCCTAACTGACAAGCGAAATATTACCATAAATAGTAAAAAATAACTAAAACTAGTGATTCGGAGGGGAAAACAGCAGAATTTGAGGTAAAAAAAAGGCACATGGAGCCATGCTCATGTGGACGGCGTGCGTGCTGAAAAGAGCTTTCCGAATTGGGGTCTTATGTGCGATTCCGACACCCATAGCCAAAGTTATGGCCAAAAGACTGAAACGCACTCAAAACGGCCCCAATGAGGAACATATCACAATCAATTCCCGCCTTTGCGCTGATCTGCCAACTCATGGTATCTCAGAGCCATCAAGGTGCAATCTGACAGCTCAGCATCATCTGTCTCGGATCCTCCTTGAAAAGCCCAACGTACCTCTGTAAAATCACGAAATTGTCTACCAATTTCCTTGAACAAATTGATTAGATTTCAATATTTAGAATTAATAAATGAATCAAAATACTCAAAGAGAATAAACAAATTTGTAAAACACAACGATTGATTACGAAGGGAAACTGTAACATCCCGCTAGAAATTCAATGGTGGAATTTCTATAGACATTAGAAATCTCGTGAAAACCCCATAAGTTTTTACGAATCGGCTAATCGCATAAGTTCTAGTATGTCAACATAATTAGTTTTATCACTCACTATGGTGCCAGAAATGTGATTTTATTTGTTTGAGGTAGTTAGAAGTGTCAGATTACGTTATAGTTTACGCCACTAGACTCAGTTGAATATTTAGGATTTTTCAGTACTAAGTTTATTATGCACTTTTTCGGAGTGAATAGTAACCTCGATAAGCGTACTAAGTGCAGTGGTTTCAAAATCACAGTGTGAAATGTCCAAATTAGGTTAGAGAAGTTTTATTTGGACACTTGGCAAGATCTTAACCACACATAATGAATAGTATTAGATACTTGGCACAAAGAGAAACCATTAGATGGATTTGTGAAGGAAATCAATGTGTGAGATCATGCCACCTAAGCAAAACAGTTTTTTTTCATCTGATCAACCAAATTGAGTTAGATGAAGAGGGTTTCAACCCTAGTAAAACCCTAAATGGTTGGAATCCTTTTGAAACCCCAAAAACTTGGTTGAAACCGAAACCCTAAACGGTTTCCCCAAACCCTAAAGTTGGCATTCAAACCCTTTTTGATCCAATTTCTAGTATTGTGTTTAATCACTTGATTAAATCACTTTCACATGCTATTAATTTCTCAAATTCCTATTATGACATCTTTATCCAACATTTTAAACCTTAGAAATTTGATTGGGCCAAGAAAAATTGGATTTGGGCTTGATAGCATCTCAAACCCTAACCAAACCCCCTTTAAACCCCAAATTGAAGCCCACTTGGTTGAGGCCCACTAAGGCCCACTAAAGCCCACGAATTTTGGCCACCTTGGCATAGCTTCTTGGAGAAATTTCCTCCCCCACTTGGCAGACCATTCATTGCATCAAGTTGCACTCATTAATATGGAGGAACCCACCCCATCAAGTCCCATGTCTCATAGCCTTTGTAAGTTGTCTTTTGCCCCCCACTATCCTCTACATTATGTCACATGTCTACACCTCCACTCAATGATCATTAAGGTCCAAATATTCTCCCTACAGAAGTCTTGAGTCGTGCAAGACACACTTACTTCACTTTAATCATTTCTTCACCCCGTTCTTAGAGAGAAACCCAAAAGAGCTCTCTCGGGCAGATTTCTGGGTCTTTTTGCGTGGAGTTTTTCGACCCTTTGTAAGTATTTTCACACGATGACTCCTTCATAAAAGTTGTTCCTCTTTGAGTCTAGTTTCCGTAGATGTATTTTTCGTATCATTCCATGGTCATTTGGTCGGTCAAAAGTATTTTTAACCATGGAAAGGTCATTCTGGGCGTGAATCTGGAGAGTGTGTTATGTTTTGGAGTTTTTGACCAAGCTAATGGATATATCTTGGTCCGAAAATTTTATGGAGTGTTCTTAGAATGTGTTTAAGAGTTTTCATTGAGGTTTTGTTGCATGAATAAAGATTTTGATGATAGATTTTATTAGATCTAGAAACATGAAAACTGGAAGTGACAAAACAGTTTTTATTTGGATAAAGTTTGAATATTTTGAGGTTTGATCTTACTCTAAAGGCTTTGATATTTTTATATGATGATCCTAAGTCTCTTATTTTCATGTTAGGATGTTATTTTGGAGATATTTAGTATTAGTTTCAAAGATATGATTTTTCTATGCAAGAGAATTTCGGTTAGGCCTAAGATTTGATGTTTTTAGGTTAGATCCATGTTTTATTGGGTTTTAGCCATGTGATTTTAATTTTGATGGTTGGATATTCTTTAGGACACGTTTTTAAACCATGTGATACTTTATTTCAAAGATCTCACCTTCTTAAGCCATTGATCAAGAGATTTATCAAAGCTAGTTAAGAAAAAGTTTCTGTTTTTGGACTAAGTGTAAAATCAAAAACTCCAAGTGTTATTTTTGTGATTTTGGTGACTTTAGTTTGATGATTTAAAGCATGGTTTATCTGAGGATGATGTTATGAATATGTTAGAAGTAAGATTAGATTTTTTGGAATTCTTGGAGATGTTTTGATTTAAGGACAAAGCTTGTGATTCAAGTGTTTTGATCTTTTTACAAAAAAGTTTGGTGTTGATTATTAGCTTTTTCTAAATGGATGTTTCAAGTATGGTTTTAAACTTAGGATTGGAAGATGTTTGTTGTAAAATTTTGGTTTAAGCATGAGTTTTGAAGTTGGAAGGAATTGTAACAAAAATCAAGAGAAATGGCCTATGGATGTTTCGGCCATAGTGTGTTTTCCATAGTGTTGTTTTGTTTTAAATTTTTTTCTGAGTTGATATTTGAGTTTAGAACAAAATTTACATGAGGAATGTAAATTTTGGAAATTTTTGGAGTTAGGATATGAAATCCTTAAGTTATGGGTAAAATGGTCGTTTTCCCACATGTAGAGGGTAAAATGATAATTTTACTCTAAGATAACTTGTTTCCATGTTTCTAATTGTTAGTAATTAAATTTCTAACTTTTAGAATGACCTTTTACAGTTTCTCGTATATCGCACTTTATTCTCGTAGAACGTGACAATCGAGGTAAGTTAGCCTCTAACTTACTATCAGTTTATTGTGTATGTGTGATGGGTAAGAGAACTACAATTTATGTATGTATGTTATCGTATATGCCATGTCATGCTATGTCATTACATGTTTATCTGCTACGTATGATTTAATCTCTCATGAATAATTATCTGTTACATAATCTTTTCTATCATACAATGATGTATGTTATAAGTATGCCATGTTAAGTATGCCATGAAATGTTATGATTAAATCATATTGTGTCATTTACAAGTATACGCCATGTTAGAAAAGTATATGATATTAATTAATATCTCATGCATTAAGAAAGATAAGACATGTTATGTTACGTATAATACGTGGGGCCACAACAACTGTGGAGTACGTATTATATTTTATGTTACGTGAATACGTGGGGCCACAACAACTGTGGAGTACGTATTATATTTAATGTTACGTATATACGTGGGGCCACAACAACTGTGGAGTACGTATTATATTTTTTATGTTACGTGTATACGTGGGGCCACAACAACTGTGGAGTACGTATTATTTTTTATGTTACGTGTATACGTGGGGCCACAACAACTGTGGAGTACGTATTATTTTTTATGTTACGTGTATACGTGGGGCCACAACAACTGTGGAGTACGTATTATTTTTTATGTTACGTGTATACGTGGGGCCACAACAACTGTGGAGTACGTATTATTTTTTATGTTACGTGTATACGTGGGGCCACAACAACTGTGGAGTACGTATTATATTTTCTGTTACGTGTATACGTGGGGCCACAACAACTGTGGAGTACGTATTATATTTTATGTTACGTGTATTCATGGGGCCACAACAACTGTGGAGCATGAAGTATGGGGCCACAACAACTGTGGAGCATACACTACGTGAGACACAGCAATTGTGACACGTAGAATACGTGGGGCCACAACAACTGTGGAGTACGTTTTATTTTTTATGTTACGTGTATACGTGGGGCCACAACAACTGTGGAGTACGTATTATTTTTTATGTTACGTGTATACGTGGGGCCACAACAACTGTGGAGTACGTATTATTTTTTATGTTACGTGTATACGTGGGGCCACAACAACTGTGGAGTACGTATTATTTTTTATGTTACGTGTATACGTGGGGCCACAACAACTGTGGAGTACGTATTATTTTTTATGTTACGTGTATACGTGGGGCCACAACAACTGTGGAGTACGTATTATTTTTTATGTTACGTGTATACGTGGGGCCACAACAACTGTGGAGTACGTATTATTTTTTATGTTACGTGTATACGTGGGGCCACAACAACTGTGGAGTACGTATTATTTTTTATGTTACGTGTATACGTGGGGCCACAACAACTGTGGAGTACGTATTATTTTTTATGTTACGTGTATACGTGGGGCCACAACAACTGTGGAGTACGTATTATATTTTCTGTTACGTGTATACGTGGGGCCACAACAACTGTGGAGTACGTATTATATTTTATGTTACGTGTATTCATGGGGCCACAACAACTGTGGAGCATGAAGTATGGGGCCACAACAACTGTGGAGCATACACTACGTGAGACACAGCAATTGTGACACGTAGAATACGTGGGGCCACAACAACTGTGGAGTACGTATTAAGTCAAGTTTCAGATCAAGTGCATGATAAGTCAAGTTTCAGATCAAGTTCATGTTTTGTTATGTACACGTACATGTTATGTTCATGATCAAGTTATGTTCCAAGTTCATGTTCACATCATGTTAAGTTCACGTTTACAGTATGTCTCAAGTTCACGTTTATGTCATGATATGTTCAAGTTTATGTTATTTTCAAGTTCATATTTATGTTATGCATGTTTACGTTCATGCTACATTTCAAGTCCATGTTATGTTTTAAACTCAAGTTCATGTCATGTTAAGTCAAGTTCAGTTCACGTTTAAGTTCTGGTTATGTCATGTTATATGTCAAGTTATGCTATGCTTATGTACGACTTTACTTATGCATTTATGCTTTTACTGCCATGCATGCATCTTTAACCTGTGTGTGAGTTTTATGTTAACTTACTGAGATTTGTAATCAAATCTCACTGTGGTAGTCCCAACTACCATTCCCCCCGAATGGTAGATCTTGTTACAGGACCCAAAGAAGAATTGGAATCTGACCATCTGAATACGGTCATCTAGGCTACGGTGCGATGTTGATGATGGTATAGTATTTAACTTAGGTTAATGCTTGTACTTTTGGAGTTGTATCTCAAGTATTCTTTTGATCACAACCATTTTGGACTAGTGTAGTGATCACGGCTTTTTAGTATGTTTTTATGTATGAAATATGTTTCAAGTATTTGGGATATTTTTAGTTTGGTGCATAGTATTGCTAAAGAAAGAAAAAAATTATCCGCTGCGAATATTGCATAATGCTAGATGCATGTTAGGAACATTGCATCTTATATGTCATGAACGGGGGCAGGTAACCTTGTGTTGCATGTCTCGACGCTTCAAATGTCCGTTCAATCCCAAGCGGAATTTGGGGGCGTCACAGAAACCCTTAAAGAACTCTTTAAAGGTAAAACCCTACGGGGCAACCAAACCCAGGAAAGTCAATCTTATTATTTGAAGAACAATTACAAGCAATCATCAATTATAAAACCTTTGCAATTCGACTATCTTACTTGCCAAGACAAACGACCCGTTTGTCTTCTACTGCAGTAGCAGCCAGAACCTCTGGCGATCTTCAAATGTTGCCTTTCCTCCTAGAACTCTAGGGGCTGAATTTCAATCACACGATCTTCCAACACCGGAGCACGATCACACTTAAAGAGAGATGAAAAACTCCATGAAATTTCTCAAATGAATTTTCTCACACATATGCTTTGAATAACCACTCTGAAATTCGTGGCTCTCTGATCTCTAAGAAGATACAAAACCGAATCCCTTTAAATAGAAAGTCTGGAAAGAGTTTCAGTCGCAGTAGGACTCTGCTGATAGTTAGCAACAGACGCGAAAACGCGTACCGACAGACTGCTAACATTTCGTGATAACTTCTTCTGTTATAGACTAAACTCTGTTCAGATTTCTTCTCGATAAGTGCAAAACTATCAGGACTCGATTTTGACTTCAGGGACTTATCTAAACAGCTCTTAAAACTTCTAGATAGACTCAACATTGTTTAGAGATAAATAAATAATTATTTTACATTCATCCACAAATTCAAATATAATGATAAGATAAATCTTATCATTTAGTCAAATAATGATAAGATAAACCTTATCATTTAGTCATCTAATCCTAGCCAATTTTCGCCTTAACAATCTCCCCCTTTGGCGGATTAGTGACAAAACCAATTTGATGAATGTCTTGCATATACAATCTTCCCCTTTGGCGGATTGGTCACAAAACCAACTTGATGAATGTAGTGTGTACCTAAGACAAAAACAACCAGCAGACCAAGATCTCGTGAAGATAATCTTAATACAATAATGAGAAGAAATGACATAGAACATTCTTTTAAACTAGTCCCAATAATAATCAAAGGTTAGATGTAATGTAAACATACAAAAAGAAAGTGTTCTAGTCATCATCAATAACCATGTTCAATACTTAGTTCTCCCCCTCAATATTCTGCTGCTCCCCTTTTTATTTTCAGCAAATTCATTAAACTCCCACTTACTCAAACTCCCCCTAAGTTTCACAATATCAAGATATTCCAATTTGTTTATCTCCCCCTTTTTGTCACTAATCTGACAAGACACAAAATAGAATAAATATCACTAATCTCCCCCTTTTTTATTTTTTTATATAAAGCAATAGGGCAAGTAACATGCCTAAATGCATCTTGGTTCAAACATAGTGTAACTCACAAAACAAATTCAATAAAGTACACCCTTTTATTTGCAACAATCACTATGGATGTTCACTCCTCATAAGATCATGAATGTCAAAGTTCATGTGAGTGTGTGAGTGAGTATACTTATAACATAGCATTTTTATGAACTCCTTTCTTCAATATATATTTTTTTTGATACCTTTATTCATGAAAGATTGCTTCTTATAGATGCTCACAAGAGTTTGTTGCTTCACCTTAAAAGTCAAACTTTATGCTAGGGCCTAGATACATGAGCATCTCCTCCAAACACTAGTTTGCACAATCCCTTTTTTATGTCCATTTTTGTTGCTCATCTTTTTCCACAATGATTAGAGCAACGATTTTTTGTATAAGGACTTAAGGAGATAGATCCGTGTAGGGTGTTTGTCTTTTTCTGCAATGAATTAACACCGACTTTTTCTATATGGATCAACTCTTTGTGTTTGGCAAGATGAGAGCTTTTTATTGATGTACTAGGTTCAACTAGTATTAGTCAATTCAAGATATGAACTCTCTTTGATGAGCATCTCATTAAATGATGTGAACTTTAATTATATAAAAAAACATACATATAAGTTTCTCACTGTGCATTGAAAATGAACTTTGCATAATCCATAGGGTTAGTATGCATAAAGTGAATCGCACAAAATAAAGAGATGCATAAATTCAAAAATTTATTAAGTGAGAACACAAATGTTCAAACTTTGACATATCAAGCATGCACTTTTCTTAAAGAAAAACTTTAAGCCAAACCAGAAAAAATTTTTATATTATATTTTTCTTATTTAAAGCTGAAAAACAAAACCATAAAAGCAAAACAGAAAAATAAAATACATGTCCTAGACTAATGCAATAATATAAAGAATGCAAGAACATGCAAGTAGTCCTATTAATTAATGTGACATGGTATCTTCTTTGACCACCCACTTTGCTTTAAATTTTGGCCTATTCTTTTTATCAACATCACTTTGTATGATTTTTTCTTTATTTTAGAAGCAAAAATCTACTAGTTCACCAAGTTTGAGACTTAAAAAATTGATTTGTTGACTCATATCACAAACTTGATTCTCTAGACTCTTTCCTCTACTTTGTGTATTTCTTTCACCATTAATTTTCTGCACTTTATTCAATTTAAAGCAATTTGGTCTTATATGACCAACAACACCACAATAATGACAAGTAGGAATATACTTACCTTTGGACTTACCTTGGTTGAGCTTCTTTGTCATTGATCTATCATGTGAGGCTCTGGGAACATGAGTTTCAAATTCAGTTTTCTTTGGAGTTTCCTCATCTTGACTTCCTTTAATAAAAATGATATCTTTTGATGAAGTGGCAGCGGATGATGAGCCTTTAAATTTCATACCTTGGGAAGTCATATACCCCAAACCCGTGCGATCACAACTAGATTTTTGAACACTCAACATCTCTTCTAACTTCTGTGTTGCTGTTTTTTCTTGGTACTCCTTAAACTTTTCCAACTCTTTTTCTAGTGCAGCCTTTTGATCTTTTAATATTAATACTTCAACACCAAAATTTTTTAGTGCTTCTGAGATATTATTTTTCTCACCTTCCACAGCAGTGAGTCTATTGTACAGCTTCTTGTTGAGTTTCTTTAATTTGACTACTTCTTCACACGCGTCATTATATGCTTCTTGTATGCTAAAATCCTGATCAGCTTCAACAAGTGATACATCCGAATCACTGCAATCACAACTACTTTCAGATTTTGTTAGTGTAATTTCAGGAAAATCATTCACAATAGTAGGAAATTTTTCATCATTAGATGATGAGTTTGAACATTCAGAATCTGAACTGTCACTAAGTGTGACATTTACTACTTTTCCTTTATTTTTCTTAAAATTTGGACATTCAACTCTTATGTGACCATATCCTAAGCATTCATGGCACTTAACTTTATCATTTTTCACAAATTTATCTTTATTCCAATTTTTAGATTCATTTATTTTTGTAGAAAATTTCTAACCTCGCTTTTGTTTTCCATTAGCTTTCTTGTAAAACAAGAATTTTCTGAATATCCTTACCATGAGATCTATATCATCATCGAAGTGTCGCGGGACATACAATGACGACGACATGATCTACAAGGGCACGGATCACACTCGGATGAGTGAACCACGCTCTGATGCCAATTGAAAAGCCCAACGTACCTCTGTAAAATCACGAAATTGTCTACCAATTTCCTTGAACAAATTGATTAAATTTCAATATCTAGAATTAATAAACGAATCAAAATACTCAAAGAGAATAAACAAATTTGTAAAACACAACAATTGATTACGAAGGGAAACCCTTAAAGAACTCTTTAAAGGTAAAACCCTACGGGGCAGCCAAACCCAGGAAAGTCAATCTTATTATTTGAAGAACAATTACAAGCAATCATCAATTACAAAACCTTTGCAATTCGACTATCTTACTTGCCAAGACAAACGACCCGTTTGTCTTCTACCGCAGTAGCAGCCAGAACCACTGGCGATCTTCAAATGTTGCCTTTCCTCCTAGAACTCTAGGGGCTGAATTCCAATCACACGATCCTCCAACACCGGAGCACGATCACACTTAAAGAGAGATGAAAAACTCCATGAAAATTCTCAAATGAATTTTCTCACACATATGCTCTGAATAACCACTCTGAAATTCGTGGCTCTCTGATCTCTAAGAAGATACAAAACCGAATCCCTTTAAATAGAAAGTCTGAAAAGAGTTTCAGTCGCAGTAGGACTCTGCTGACAGTTAGCAATAGACGCGAAAATGCGTACCGACAGACTGCTAACATTTCGTGATAACTTCTTCTGTTATAGACTAAACTCTGTTCAGATTTCTTCTCGATAAGTGCAAAACTATCAGAACTCGATTTTGACTTCAGGGACTTATCTAAACAGCTCCTAAAACTTCTAGATAGACTCAACATTGTTTAGAGATAAATAAATAATTATTTTACATTCATCCACAAATTCAAATATAATGATAAGATAAATCTTATTATTTAGTCAAATAATGATAAGATAAACCTTATCATTTAGTCATCTAATCCTAGCCAATTTTCGCCTTAACACTCCTGCATCAGTAAGTTATCAGAAAACACTCCTCAATGAGTGAAATAAGAACAATATAGCACAAAGTATATCTCTCAAAATGAACAAGTGTTAGGGCTCAATACTTAGAGAAGAGAGAATGAAAGTTTTTAATGAATGTTGTATGCTCTTGGTATTGTTAATGTGAAGCTCTCAAATGATCTATTTATAACCATATGAGACTTCATATTCAAATTTAAAAAGATTCACATGTCAAAGACAACATCATTCACTTTTCAAAAATTTCAAACCTAATCTTTTTCCTTTTGCATATGACAAAAAGAGCACACTTTACTTTTCAAATTTTTCAAACAAAAACATCTACATTTTGCATAAGTCAAAAAGAGCATCAATCACTTTTGAAAATATTCAAATAAAACATGCACATGTGAAAGATGACAATCAATCATCTTAATATTTTCAAAGTTCAAACCTTTAATCATGTTATGCACATGTGAAAGATGACAATCAATCATCTTTCAAAATTTTCAAATTTAATTTTTCAAATATTCATGCATATGCGGAAAATGTATTTTAATGCTTTATGATAAAATACTAATTTTGAGCTTTAATCCTAATTTTAAATTTTTAAGAGATTTACAGCATTACTCTATGACTTTAATGTGAATTTGTTCCCTTCTTGCTCATGCTTGGTTCCTTGATGTGCTTGACTCCATTGTGTGGACAACTTGACTTTGAGACTCCTTTATTATTTGAATTCATTTGTTATCGTCAAAATCCATTTGTAGATTTATAATTATACGAAACTTGAAATCTTGGGTTCAACACCTATGACTTAATATTAATATCTGCTAAACGACAAGTATTGATTGTCGTGAATATTCCATACCCTATTAGAAGATCAGAGGTAAAATGTCGTGTTGGTATTTTTTAATTAATAATAGTATCTTTTCTTTTACCGTTGGAGAGAGTTTGGGTCTTTTAAGTGCCAGCCTTCAAGTGCTAAGTTAGTATCTTCAATCGTTGTGTTTTAATGGGCATAAAAATGTAGCCGTTTAGCTCCTTAAGTTGTTATAGTTGGCTTTATAGGGTTGTTAACGTTGGCTCATTTATTTCTCTTTTATTCTTTTTCCCGTTTACATCTACGTATGTCCTGCCTCGTTATTTATATATATGTGTGTGTGTGTGTGTGTGTGTGTGAGATAAGAAAAACAATAAGTTTTAGAAAAAGTGTGATAAGAAAAACAAGCTTAGTGAGTATATGTTTTTCTTAAAGTATTTTCAGATAAAAGAAAGGTGCATGTTCTTTTGGTGGAGTTTTGAGCTCAACCACTAGTACAGAGTTGGTCTGAGCTATACGACGATAAGTTGGGCCATTGTATCCTGAAGGAGTCAAGTCAAGGGAAGTTCTACCGCATCGGTTAATTTGAGACTTTGTACACCGCAGAGGGCTTGAATCTCCTTAAAGAGAGCAATATTTCCATGCCTCAGTCTAAACTGGTTTTGTTTGAATGTTAATTTCATTGTAATTTTAATTATATTATTCTGTATTTCTCTAACAATTTTAAGGAGATTTCAAATAGAGCCTACAATCAAAAAATGCATGGAAAACGTTGGAGATCTCAACAAGCCCTTCAGTTTCAAGGAGGCCTATTTCAAGAGATGCAAGTGTAATGTGCTCTTCTACTTAAGCCTATTGAACATTTCGTACGTTTCCATGAAAAAAGTAAGTTTATTTTATGAAAATTATGTCTTGCCCAAAGATCGAAATTTAAGAAATAGTTGTTTGAAGCCACAAAGAAATTTTTTCTAAAATTTTAATCGACCTCTTAAAAAAGGCTTTCTAAGCCAAATGAGTAAGAACCAATGACCCCCTTCACAAATTCAATACTGTTTTGTTTGTGGCAAAAGTGGACAGTTTGCTCAAACTTGTAAATTTTTGAAGCAAGAAAATAATCCTCAAGTTAATGTAATTGAGGAACCATTTGTAGCAATGATTGCATATTATAACTTGCTTCTTGAATTATTTGAAGGGTGGTGGGCAGATTCTGGTGCCCCTAGACACATCTGCTATGATAAAAATTAGTTCAAAAACTGTACTCCCTTTGTCAAAGAGAAAACAATTATGCTTGGTGATTCAAGTAAAACCAAAGTTGTTGGGAGCGGTGAGGTTGAGTTGAAATTCACCTCTGGACGTATATTGAAACTCAAAGATTTATTATATACACCGTCTATGAGAAATAATTTGATGTCGAGTTTTTTACTCAATAAAGTGGACTTCAAACAAACTATGGAATCTGATCAATATGTAATTACAAAAAGTGGAGTTTTTGTGGGCAAGGATTATGCTTGTGATGGAATGTTTAAATTGAATATTGAGAATAAAACATATGATGTTTCTCTTTCTATGTATTCTTCGGCATGCATGTTTATGTCCTATTAGTGATTGATATGTTACATCTCAAGTAGTTTTCATTAATTTCCAAACTGACAAAGATTTTTTAAAAATGTGAATATTGTAGTCAAGTATATAAAAGGGTTGATGAGAAAAATACCTTGTTAGATTAAATTCACACCGATCCTTATGAATTTGAAAGTTTTTTTTAACTCGTGGAGGAAATATATATTTTATCATTTTCTTATTTTTTTAAGTAAATGTATGGTAATTTATTAAAAGAATAAATTTGATGATTTTGAAAAAAATCAAAGAATTCCTCCATGGAGTTGAAAATCAATTTGGTAGAAATGAGTTTAATTCATTTGTTCAGTTACTGGGAATTATCCATGAAATTACCGCTTGTGTATTTCTTTGAGATGAAAGAAAAAATAGCAGTCCATCTTTTTCTATATTGGAATAAAGTGATTATTTGAAGAGGTGTATTTTTTTTATGAAGAAGGAGATTTATTTTTAAATCCAAAAATTAGTGGGGGTCAAGTTTTTGGAAAGTCATAATTTTTTTTTTCAAAAGATTTTGTCCCAACATTTTCTTCAGGTTTATTGTCTTTGAGTTTTGGGAGTAGAGTCGCAAGTGGTTGATATTTTGGTGTTTGGTGAACAAGTGTGTATGTCTAGAGCATTTAGATGCACGAAAACTGTTCCAAACGGCAAGTAGCTTTGAACGTTTAGATTTAATTTCATTATCTTGAGGAAATTTGGATGCATGTATTATTATTGCTTTAAGCCGTTTTAAGATTTTATTGATTATTGCTTTAAGCTGCCGTATTTTTCTTAAGTCAAGTATGGAGTTGAACTGCTATGGCTTCAATAAAGAAGCAAATTAGTTGAGAGATTTATTCCTTCGTGAAAAAAGTCAGTACTACTATAATTGGTAGAGTACAAAGCCGATATTATAATAGTAAATCCAAATCCTTTAGAAGGAAAACATGTACAATGCAGTGAGCTTTTATTTAATTCATAGTGTTATTAACATGGATTATGTTAAGTCATGTGATAATCTTGTAGATCCACTAACCATAGCCTTGACAAGATAGTGGGTCTAGAATACATTGAGGGAAATAAGATTAAAACCCATAATTCAAGAGCCATGTATGAGGATACCCAACTTGAGGACCAGAGATCCTGAGAACCAGGTTCAATAGGAAAAATAAATCATATGATGGTCGTAAGAAATGCACTTACGATGTGAGTGCATTTATCCTGTAATGTTGTGGAAGATGAGTTTTTTTTAGAAACGCTTAATGAGATTTTGTAGCTTTTATGAGTAGGGTGTAAGAATTATAGGAGCACCATTAACAGATTTTACCTATGTGAGTGTGGGAGTGAGGCCGCTCTCTATGAGAATCGGGTTTGTTCTCAAATACACTCATGAAACCGATGTTACCGACACATTTCATATACCTTTGGGCCGAGTTATCAGCACTCCGAGTCTTCTGTTTCTGGGACCTGTAGCAACGAAGAGAGGATCGGAAAGGTAGCCCTGAGGCGGCCCGACAAACCTCCAATGCCTAAGTTAGCTTGGATTTACTAAGCAGTGAGAAATTCAGGAGACGATGAGCATTAATCTATCTTTGACCAGAGGATTCGAACCCTTTACCTAGTGGTTGAATGGGCCTTTTATACTCAGTTTGAAGAGTCAGAAGGCCATGCCCTATGACCTAGGAGAAGAGGAAACCCTCCCATAATTCCTTCTGCCATGTTGTTCTTAATGCGGTGTGGCCCTTTGGGATCAGTCATTTAATGCGGCATGAAAATCTGGTGAACCCATTTAATGCGGTGTGTTCTTCTGGTGTTGTTGGGTAGTTCGGTCTCTTCCCCTTGGCGTGCTTCCTCTTCCTTCCTCGACTTGCTTTCCTGCGTGATATGAACTTGCGGAATTGGAATCCCTTAAACCCACCACCAATTTGAAAACTCACTCAAGAAAGCCAAAATCAAGTAAATGGATGGAAGAATCTAGACCCATTGAGAAACTCATTTCAAGAACCAAGATTAGATTAAAATCTAGACATGTGGAAAAACCTGTCTCAAGAACCTAGGTTACAAAGGAGGAACACCACAAAAGTTATGATTTACCTTTTATAAGTTCAAAAGTTCAAGAAGAACAAGAGGAGATAAAACTCAATGCACGATGAAATAATCACCAAATTGTCTTAAACTTTCATAAAAATTTAGCCAAAAATTAAGTCCCGCTTTCTCAAAATTACCCTTGGTGAATAGTGCCGCGCTACAGTATCTTAAATAGTGTCGTGCTACAGTAACTCCTTGTAACCTTAGTTCAACAAAACAATAACTTTTCCAATATGCCCTTAAGTCCTTCTCATAAGAAACACAAGTATCCTAAACTAATAAAATAAGTCCTTTAAATAAAGTAAACAAGTTGAAAGCCTTTAAGTGCCAAAGCCTATAAGTCATGTTATTGCCCTATTCCATAGCTTATATCAAATGAATCAAAACTAATCTTCATCCTTCAAGCCCATCCTAAATGTTGGACTCTTGCTAGACCTATCCCAAGTGGATTGTACCAATTTTTGCATTGCTTCCTTATTCTTCTTAGTTCTCGATCTTGTGATTGCCCCATCTAGAACTTGCAAAAGATCCCTAAGACTTGGTCCACCTTGGGGCCCATCATTCCCCCTCTCCTCTTTCTTTTCACTCTCTTTTTTTCTTGAGGTTTCAGCCTCACCCTCATTTATTTTCTCTCTCATTTTTCTCTCTCTCTCATTTTCGGTCTCACTATTTCTTTCTTCCTCAATCTCACTCCCACTCTTTTTTTTTCTTCGCTCAACCTCACTTTTACTCTCTCTCTTTTGATCAATCTCAATTTCTCTCTTCTTCTTTTTTTTTTTGGATCAACCTCACTTTCACTTTTTCTTTTTTGATCAATCTCACTTTCTCTCTTTCTTTTTTGATCAACCTCACTTTCACTTTTTCTTTTTTTAATCAACCTTACTTTTCAACTTCAGTTGGTCCTCATGGATCTGTTTTCTGGTTAAAAAAGCAAGTTTGATTGTTTTGCCATCTTTTACAAGGTTGTATATGTTGTTAACCCCATCATGGATCAACCTCCTATCATACTGCCACGGCCTCCCCAACAAAATATGGCCAACATGCATAGATATTACATCACAAATCACCTCATCCTTGTACTTACCAATTAAAAAAGAAATTAGTACTTACTTATTTACCCTAACCTCCCCACAACCATTCAACTACTATAACTTGTATGGTCCAGGGTGTTTCAAAGTAAGTAAATTTAATTTATTAACTAAAGTAGTGCTAGCCACATTAGTACAACTCCCCCCATCAATGATCATACTACATACCTCGCTTTTGATATAGCATTTAGTATGAAAAATGTTATCTTTCTGCTGCTCTGTATCATTCACCTTAATTTGTGTATTGAGAACACACCTGGCAATAAGAGACTCACCTACCACGAGATATTCTACTCCATCATTACCACTAGTATCGTCCAACTTGGGCATCTCATCACTATCATCCTCACTCTCAGTCATCACCTCCCAATTGTCATGCATAATCATCACCCGCTTGTTTGGACATTGAGAAGCGATGTGCTCTGAACCCAAATACTTAAAGCATTTAATATCTCTGTTTCTAGAAGGTTGGGATGATACCTTGGGTTTGTTGCTAGTTCCTTCATCTTTTCCCTTAGGTGGTTAAGTCTTTCCCTTTGTTACAGCTCGATCACCTTTCTCCCACTTTGGTTTCCAATGAGTGTTAGAAACCAAAGTGTACCTTGTTGTCCCTTTCCTCTTTAATTACCTCTCCACCTTCATAGTCATGTGCACTATGTCTTCTATTTCTACATAATGCTACAACTCAACCATATTGGCTATCTCCCTATTCAAACCACACAAAAATCTAGCCATAGTGACCTCTCCATCCTCCTCTACATTAGCCAATATCATAGCCACCTCCATCTCCTTATGGTAGTCCTCCATGCTCCTAAACCCCAGTGTATGATTTTGTGCTTTCTGGTAGAAGTCCCTATAGTAATGGCTAGGTACAAATCTCCACCTCATGAGAGCTTTCAACTCTCCCCATGTCTCTACAGGCCTATCATAGTTTCTCCTCCTATTCATCACTAATTGTTCCACCAAATAATAGCATAATCAGTGAACTCAATTGCTGCCAACTTCACTTTCTTCTCTTCTAAATAGTTATAACAATCAAAGATCAAGTATATCTTCTTCTCCCACTCTAAATAAGCTTCATGATCAGTTTTACCTTGGAAAGATGGTATTTCCATTTTGATGTTCCTAATGTTCCTATCTACTCCATCCCGACCCCCTGGGTTTTCCCTAAGTCCTCTTTCACGCCTAACTCCTCTATGCCTACCCATCCCTACTTCGAACGTTAGATCTTCCTCATCCTCACCATCTCCTTCATCTTCATACTCATGTTCTATTCTAAGCTCACATCTCCTTCTATCTCTCCCACCATGCAAATTTCTAATTACTTCATTTTGTTGATCCATCCTATCTCTCACTTCCCCCAACACCATGTTCAACCACTCAAGCTGTTTTTTCATGACCTGTAACACAAAGAAGGAGTTATCTGCCATCCTCTTTAGTGATGAGTCACTTTTATAAGGCATCGTATGTGTTGCACAAAAAGAATGTTAGTGAAAAAAAGACCTCACACGCTCCTTATGTGTTTACACTCAAATAATGACACTTCACTCATGTTTCACTCTTTATTGACTTTTTCCTGATAATGATCTCACACATTCTTGCTTTTTACCTCAGGAGTTTTCCCACTCAAGTTCTTTAAGAAGTAATTGAACTCAGTCATGATAATACAACCTTGTTTTCTTCCAACTAGTAATTACGTCTAAGAAACAAGAGCAAGAAACGAGGATGGAATAAAATGACACGAGACTAAAAAATATACGAGGGAAAGAGTAATCACAAGACAAGATACTAACTATAATGATATGTACCCAACCCCTCTGATGATAAGCCTCAATAAAAAAAAAAATAAAAAATAAAAAAAAAAACCTGTACTCTTCTTTTTTTGAATTTTTTTGGAATTTTTCTTTTCCTTTCATTTCATTTCTTTTCTTTTCTTTTTCTTTCTTCTCTTTTATTTTATTTTCTTTTCTCACTAATTTAAGAGAAATTCTATTTGCAGCCCCCACTTGGGGATTGTATGTGCAGACCCTTTGTTAAATGAGAATAAACATCATCTTATGAGGGATATTTTTGTAATTTTAAAAAATTTTAAAAATAAAATTACCTAGGCCTACATTGTAGTCCCCATTTGAGGACTGTATGTAGCATTGCTCTAATTTAATCACAAACAACAATATTCAATTGTGACAATCAAACAATTGAATTCAAACACATAAAAATTGACAAGGAAATAGAAAAGAATCAATGAAATGACACTTCAAGCAATTGATAAACTTCGAGATGCAAGAAATCCTAGAATTTAAAAACCCTAGATGATGCAATTTCAACAACCCTAAAGATGAGAAATTTCGGTAGCCACACAAACAAGCAATTCAGCCAACATAAAAAAATCCTAATGAAAAGAATTTTTAGCAGACCTAGGAGCAAGGAGATTTCGGCCAACCCCTTCTTTCTTTTTATTTTTATTTTTTTGAAACCCTAGACCAATGAAACTCTAGAATTCAATTAAACTAAAGATGCAAGAATGAAAAGATAGAATCAAACCTAATTGGAAACCTAGTTCTATATACCAAATGATATAAACCCACAGAATTGGAATCCATTGAACCCACAATCAATTTGAAAACTCACCCAAAAAAGCCAAAATCAAGTCAATGGATGGAAGAATCTAGACCCATTGAGGAACTCGTTTCAAGAACTTAGATTACGTTAAAATCTAGACCCGTGGAAGAACCTGTCTCAAGAACTCAGATTACAAATGAGAAATGCCACAAAGGTTGTGGTTAAATCCCTCTTTCTCAAAATTACCCTCGTTGAATAGCACCATGCTACAATACCATGAATAGTGCAATGCTATAGTAACTCCTTGTAACACTATTTCAACAAAATAATAATTTTCCCAACATGCCCTTAAGTCCTTCTCAAAATAAACCCAATTATTCTAAAATAATAAAATAAGTCCTTTAAATGAATTAAACAAGTTGAAAGCCTTTAAGTGCCCAAAGTCTTTAAGTCATGTTGTTGCCCTCTTCCATAGCTTATATCAAATAAATCAAAACTAGATCTTCATCCTTCAAGCCCATCTTGAATGTTGGGCTCTTGCTAGACCCGTCCCAAGTGAATTACATCAATACTTTCATTGCTTCCTTACTCTTCTTAGCTCTCGATCTTGTGATTGCCCCATCTGGCACTTGTAAAAGATCTCTAAGGCTCAGTCCACCTTGGGGCCCATCATTGCACTTCTCCTACAACGTTCCATCTCAATACGAGTGGTTATACCCGACCCACATGGGTCATGGGTCAATGCTGAACCACTGGGAGATTTCGGTGGGTTTGGGCCAGGCCGCCTTAGGCTACCTAGGGTATAGGAGAAATGCTAGATGTTGGGCATGGGCTGGCCTCCATGGGCTTTGAGGCCCTCGACGAAAATCCCCCCAACAGTTCACCAATTCTCAGTGGGTTGAATGATGGAAATTTCTTTTTACCCCCTTTTTAAGGTTGCCACTTACTTCTCTCAATGTTGATCGAGAATATTAGGGGTCTAATGATTCCACGTCTCCAACTTTGTTTCATCTGCTGCTTTTCCCTGGGACACAATCTTGGCATTTTGCCAGCTGTCGTTCCACCTTCTTCATAATGATGACTGTTAGATGTTTCCTATATTTGCAGTTGCGCTACTGTACAGGGCCAATAAATCCCTCATCCTTTGAGCCCTAGTACGTCCAGAATCGGTAGTTTCTTCAATAATCTTGTTGCCACTTTTCTATTTATTCCTCTTTGTCTTCAACCCTTCACGCTTCTCCCACTATAGTTTGACTCTTGCTGCCCGAATGGTCTCCTAGAAACTTGCCAACCCTACGAGTTTTGGTGGCTGCCCTCAGGTTGGTTCATCAAACCCAGGTTACGCAGTCCGCTCCTGGCATTTTGAGGCCACTTCTGACTTCCTTTTATCACTGGCGCTAACTTACCATGTCCCAAATTCAGTGGTTCTCAAGCTTCCAAGGCGACGTGAAGAGCCGTGAGTGCTGATGACTGGCTCGGCAGCACAGGTCGCTCTCTCCCCCAGCATGTTTTCCTATGGACTAAGACTACCTTTCCCTTGCCTGGTTTCTAAAATCCTGTACTGCCTGGGCCTAGCTTCGGCTCAACTTCATCCAAAAGCCTGGCGGATTCTGATCTGTTGCTGTATTTTGTGGCGATGGGTGTTGTCGAATACTAACCCGGAGCATGCTAACCTTACTTATCATGAATTTCTCTTGACCCATAATGTGAAAAGGGGTGCAAGGGAAATCTACAATTTCAGGGGAATGCCTATCCTAGTTATACTGAAGCCAAGGTACCATAAGGTATCAGACTGGATCGGTAAGTTCTTCTTCCTGTCTTGCTGGGGTTGGGAGTTTTCAATGGCTTGAGTTGGCCGAGCTGAGTTTCCAATCCGAGCCTCCTGGGGGTCGTACCGAGCAACAGGGTTGTGCGCTCAACTACCACCCCAAGTAAGCTGCGCCATATCGCGATCAATAGTGACTGGATAACCAAAAATCCCCCCTTGTACACTCAGAAGTTCTCCTGATAGCTCATGTTGCTCCTTCTGCATGGGGTATTATCATTCATCCACCGTTGGATTCTTCATGGAAATGAACCTCATAGCCTCTTCCTGAGGATAAGGCAAGAGAGTCCGTTCGGAGCCCAATAGGGATGATCCGTCGTACCTAAAGGCCTTGGCTCCGAGGGTCGTCAGCACTAGACACCCTAGGTCTAGGCAACCATTTGTCCCTTCTTCTTCTGCCATGCCTGTGATGACCCGCTTTTATGTGTATTTTCATTGAAGGAATATTTTAATTTAATTAAATATTTTATAGTGCTTTTATTTTAAATTATCGGGTTTTAAATGGATTTTATTGGCGGTTGAATTTAAATTGCTGTTTAATTGTTTTTGGCTTGTTTTTGGTTTTAAAAATTTAATAGTTGGTTTTTACTAGTTATTTATTTTATTTTAGCTTAGCGATGTGTTTAAAATATTTTCTTGGTGTTTATTTATTTATTTGATGTAGTGTTTAATTTATTTTAAATCGTTTTATGTTTTTATATCGTTTTCGGCTGATCAGTCTTTGGACTTCCGATGTGAGGACTGGACCTCATTTGTTTTCTTCCATCTTTTCTTTTACTTTTCTTTTTCTTTTCTCCTTTTTCTTTTTTCCCTTTTTTCTTTTTTCCTCTCCTCTCCCGTTCGGACCCCTCTCTCCCGCGCCTCTCTCTTTCTCTCTCTCTCCTCACCCACGCGACAACCGGCCAGCACCCAGGCCCACCGTTCGTCGGCGACGTGGCCGGCACTGCCCCTACCGGTCGACTCCCCTCCGGCCGGTGACCACCCCCTCCGATTTCCAGCCCCAACCGGCCGGCCGTTTGGCCGGAATACCCCCAGCAAGCCGCACGGCTTTTGGCTCGATCCGCCGCCGTCGCTCCACCTCCGGCCACCACCTCTTCACCACTTCATCACCGACTCCTTGCCGTCCTAACCCACCCATCCCCGGCCTCAAACGGTCACCGGAGCAGCTCCCACGAGCTCAACTCCGATTTGCCCTTTTTTCTCTTCTACCGGCGTTTTCGCCGCCACCCACGGCCAAAACTCACTTCCACTAGCTTCATAAACATCCCTAGACCATTCCCTATCAATTTGGTGTCTTGGTTTGTCCCCGGTCAAAAGTGGGTATTTTGCGACCCACGGGAACAGTGCATTTGCACTGTTACGTTGCTTTCGCATCGCCGTTTGCTTCGCGCCGAACCTTCTAAAAATCCTATATAGCTCTGTAAGTATTTTCCAAACTCTACTTTTAGATTTAAATGTATTTTACTCTTTCAATAATTTAATTGGTTGGTTTGCTGATTCCGGACTGAGTCCGAGGAGTTCGGGGGTCGGATGGATGGAGGACGGAGTTGCTTGATTTGTTGTGCTATGGTTGATTTTATTTGTCGAGCATTGAAATTGGCATTTACATGATGCATGCACTTGTATTTTATTTTATTGGATAAAATCATGTTTTATTGGCGTAAATGGTTTTTGGGAGTGTGCGTATCACGAGCCCAAGCCGGGATGGGTTATTATCTCGGTGGAGCTCCTCTGGTCACTCGGGAGTGGATAATACTGAGTGACATCCCCTGGGTTGTCGCCGGGCGACGACCGGATCGCACGATACGGTAACGCTGTCGTGTCGACTCCGTGGTCCTTTTAGTGGCGGGGACTAGAGGATGGCCTGGCCAGGTACGCGCGAGTTGGAGGCGCGAGTCTGGGCATCACTCGTGTAGGTGTCACACGCGTAGACGTTACCTGCGGTGTGGCACAGAGCCAGAGTGTGCGGATGATCCCTAGGGGAGATCATGGTGCATGCATAATTGGTTGGTTTTCATGGTTTTCGGATATGGGCCATTTTCTGGGAAAATGGCGATGGTCTTGTGATCCATTTTCGGGGAAAATGGTGGTTTGGGCCATTATCTGGGATAATGGCGAGGCTTGGTTTTTAAGGTTATGTTTTTAAGCCAAATGGGTTTTTGGCGTGCGTGGAAAATATGATTTATGAGTTTTGGAGCATTGACATTCATTCATACTTGTTGTTTGAGTTTAATATGCTTTTATCTAGTGGTGTTTGGATTTTACTTACCTGCGGCACCATTTTTGGTACCGTAGATTTTGATGCAGCGTTCGAGGAGGAGGAGGAGGCTGAGCCCGAGGATACGGCTCCGCCGGAGTTCTGATTTGAAGTTATGCTTTGTACTTAGTTTTAAAACAATATTTATATCATGTAATATTTTATTATGTGCCTTTGAACCGTTTGTATTTTATTTAAGAAAAAAATAATTCTGGTACTTAGTATTTGACTTTGCTATCCGCTGCGTATCTTCTTGTGCACATTTGTCGCTTGCACACACTTGGCACTCTTCGATAGGGTGGTGACCCGTGATGTCACCATCCGGGCGCCTCGAATTCCCCGTTTTCCGTACGTGGGGATTTTGGGGGCGCCACAGGTGGTATCAGAGCGGTTTGGCTCTGGGTAAAACCACATGTCCCATAGGAGAGGTACCAGAATGTTTTTTTTTAGTTGTGTTTTAAAATTTATTTTAAGTAATATTGCTTTTTGACGTGGTTTAGTTGTTTTGAATTTATTTGAGCTTGTTTGGTTGTTTTATTTAATTAGTTATGTTATTGCTGCTGATTTGTTTTTGTTTTCTTGTTATGTGGATTGGTTTTGGTTTGGTTTTATGTTATTGGTTTTATTCGTTTTTTTTTAAAAAAGGGGGTCAAAGGTTGTGGTGGCAGGTAAAATGGTGAGACCGAGGAAATCTACACAAGGGCCACGGGATGATACACAGAGAGATGACTCCATTGCCCAAGCTATACGGCAAATGACAGAATTTATGCAGCAAAATTTTAGGCCTCAGCAAGGAGTGCCTAGCCCACAACCTGGAGGTCCTTGGCCGCAACAAGGAGGACCTTGGCAGCAAGGAGGGGCTTGGCAACAAGGAGGGCCTTGGCAACAAGGAGGGCCATGGCTGCTACCAGGAGGGTCCAGTGGAGGAGTGCAAGCGGGGTGCACGTATGAGCGCTTTCTGGCGCATAGGACTCCCCACTTCACTGGAGACGAGGATCCACTACAAGCTGGAAAGTGGATCAAGGACTTGGAGAGGACTTTTGAGGTATGTGGTTGCACCGAGGCGCAACAAGTTCTCTACGCCAGCTATCTGTTACAAGGCACTGCTTTTGATTGGTGGGATACCAAAAGAATAATGCTGGAGTCAGAATTGGGGTCTTTTGCCGCGGTGACTTGGCAGCGCTTCAAGAAGGAATTTAATAACCGCTTCTTTCCCGCTTCTGTAAGGCGGCAAAAAGCAAGAGAGTTCTCACACTTGGTCCAAGGGAGCATGACCGTGGAACAGTACTCCCGAAGGTTTGTAGAACTTGGGAAATTTGCTCCCCACCTCATCGCCACAGAGGAGATGCAAGCTGAGCGTTTCCAGGAGGGTCTACGCCCCGATATACGCCGGTTGGTAGTCAGCCACCGGATATCCACTTTTCAGGATTTAGTGGATGTGGCCACCCTCGTGGAGCGGGAGAATAATTTGAGTATGGGTTCCCCTCCGGGACATAAAAGGCGGAGTTTTACTGGAGAAGGAAGTAGCTCTGGATCGCCTCAGAAAATTGTTCAGCGGTCTGGAACTCGACCACAAGCTGCCTCAGGAGTGCGTATAGGAGGTCGGATGCCCGTTTGCATGAGGTGTAATAGAGCTCATACGGGTGAGTGCACTTTGGGTGGAGCTCGATGCTATAATTGTGGCCAGCAGGGACACTTTGCCCGTGAGTGTCCTAATACAGTTCAAGGAAGCCGTGGAGGTCGACGTGGTGGAAGAGCTAATCAGAGACAAGTAGCACAGGCTCGAGTGTATGCTCTTACCCCTGGAGAGGTGGATGATGAGGCACCAGCGACCCACGATGCTGGAGTGATTACAGGTATGGTTCTAAATTAACTAATTTTTGGATTTGATGTTTGGTGTGGTTTGATGTTTGTTTGTTTCGGATTTTGTGGGTGTATGTGTTTGGTTCAGGAAGAGTTCGGTTATATGACTTTTATGCTTGCACATTGTTTGATTCGGGTGCATCTCAATCATTTGTGTCTTCTACGTTCGCTCGGATATGTAATTTGGTTACGGGACCCCTACCAGGATCGTTAGTGGTGAGTCTTCCGAATGGTGAAATGGTTTGTTGTTCTAAAGTTGCGTTGGGTTGTCCCTTGGATTTTGGTGGTAGGACCCTTGATGCCGACTTGGTGGTGTTCAAGTTGTTGGGATTTGATATTATTCTCGGCATGGATTGGTTATATCGGTATTGTGCAAGTATAAATTGCAGAAGTCGGGTAATCAGTTTTCAACTCCCAGATGGTGGTTGTTTAGAGTTTATGGGAAGTAAATTAAAAGAGAAGCCGATGGTTATATCGGCAATTCAAGCGAAGAAAGATATTGCTTGTGGGGCGGATGCCTTTTTGGTTCAAGTGGCGTCTACGCCAATTGGGAACAAGTCCTTGGCAGATTTTCCAGTGGTAGGAGAATTTCCCGATGTGTTCGTAGATGATTTGCCGGGGTTACCTCCAGTCCGCGAGTTGGAGTTCGCTATCGATCTAGAACCCGGGGCGGCTCCTGTGCATAAAGCCCCTTACCGTATGGCACCAGCCGAGTTGAAAGAGTTGAAAGCCCAGTTGCAAGAGTTGGTCGACAAGGGGTTTATCCAGCCAAGTACTTCCCCATGGGGTGCACCAGTTTTATTTGTTAAAAAGAAAGATGGCACTCTTAGAATGTGTATTGATTATCGAGAGCTTAATAAAGTGACAATAAAGAATAAGTACCCTCTTCCAAGAATTGACGACTTATTTGATCAGCTTCAAGGAGCGGCTATCTTCTCGAAGATTGACTTGAGATCGGGATATTATCAGCTGCGAATAAGAGATAGAGATGTCCCCAAGACTGCTTTTAGATCAAGATATGGGCATTACGAGTTCAAAGTGATGCCTTTTGGGTTGGCTAACGCTCCTGCAGCTTTCATGGATCTGATGAACCGGGTTTTTCGACCTTATCTGGATTCTTTCGTAGTGGTTTTTATTGATGATATTTTAGTTTATTCCCAGAATGTTGACGAGCATGCTTATCACCTTCGCTTAGTGCTTGGGAAGTTACGAGAGCACCAGTTGTACGCGAAGCTTAGCAAATGTGAATTTTGGCTGGAAGAAGTCAGATTTCTCGGGCATGTAATTTCCCAGGACGGTGTGGCAGTTGATCCCAGTAAGGTGGAAGCTATTTTATCATGGCAGCGTCCATCGACTGTGCGCGAGATCCGAAGTTTCTTGGGACTTGCTGGATACTATAGAAGATTCGTGGAGGGATTTTCCCGATTATCCGGTCCTCTCACCGCTTTGACTAGAAAGAATGCAGAGTTTGTTTGGTCAGACAAGTGCGAGAGGAGTTTCCAAGAATTGAAGAACAGATTGACAACTGCGCCAGTTTTAGCACTTCCAAAACCGCTTGAGCCGTTTGTTGTTTTTAGTGATGCATCTAAATTTGGTTTGGGGTGTGTTCTCATGCAAGGAGGACGGGTCGTGGCTTATGCGTCTCGTCAACTGAAAGACCACGAGAAGAATTACCCGACACATGATTTGGAATTGGCCGCAATAGTGTTTGCCCTTAAGATTTGGCGACACTTTTTATATGGAGCAGTTTGCGAGATCTACACCGATCACAAGAGTCTGAAGCATTTATTTTCTCAGAAGAATCTCAACATGAGGCAAAGGAGATGGTTAGAGCTAATAAGCGACTATCAGTGCGAGATTAAATACCACCCAGGAAAAGCAAATGTAGTTGCAGATGCCTTGAGCCGGAAGTCACATTTAGAGGATGAAGCTGAATCTTCTGGAGTGGATTCTTTACTTTGCGGGTTGAGAAGGCTCCTTATTGGAAGTTCGCAGCAAGAGGAAGTGATATCTTCAATTCTTGATATTCGGGTATTTGATTTTGAAGAATTGAAGACTCTTCAGAGAAAAGATCCGAAGCTGTTGGACATTAGAAAAAGGGTCAGAAAATCTAGAGGGCCGTTGCACTACAGTTTGGATAAAGATGGGATTCTTCGATTCCGAGATCGTAGAGTAATTCCTAAGGACTCGGAATTTAAGGAGCGAATTATGACGGAGGCTCACGCGGCTCCCTATTCCGTTCATCCGGGTAGCACCAAAATGTATCGGGACTTAAGGAAAAATTATTGGTGGGAAGGAATGAAGAGGGATATTGCCTTGTATATTGAGAGATGTGGCACTTGCCGTCAAGTCAAGGCCGAGCATCAAAGACCAGCAGGTTTGCTCCAGCCTCTACCTGTTCCTGAATGGAAATGGGATGACGTCTCTATGGATTTTGTAGTAGGCTTACCGAGGACTCCCAGTGGAAAGAACTCAGTTTGGGTAATTGTTGATCGACTGACTAAGTGTGCTCATTTCTTACCGGTCAATAATACGGATTCTCTGGGAAAATTGACCCGCATGTATATAAAGGAAATAGTGAGACTACATGGGATACCCAAGAGCATAGTGTCGGACAGAGATCCAAGGTTCACCTCCCATTTTTGGAAGAGTTTGCAGG
The DNA here is from genome assembly GCA_011037825.1 of Carya cathayensis. Lineage (NCBI taxonomy): Eukaryota > Viridiplantae > Streptophyta > Magnoliopsida > Fagales > Juglandaceae > Carya > Carya cathayensis. Next base: position 469,988 of record QGSO01000630.1, read on the forward strand.
CGGCTTTAGGTACTAAATTAAAGTTTAGTACTGCTTATCACCCCCAGACAGACGGCCAATCAGAGCGCACGATTCAAACTCTTGAAGATATGTTGCGAGCGTGTGCTTTAGAATTTCAAGGAAGTTGGGAGAATCACGTGCCACTCATAGATTTCGCTTATAATAACAGCTTCCATGCATCCATCCAAATGGCTCCTTATGAAGCTCTGTATGGTAGAAAATGTAGATCACCCTTATGTTGGGATGAAGTCGGGGAGAAGAAAATAATTGGACCCGAGATAATACAGGAAATGCAAAATCAGATTCAGATTATAAGAGATAACATGGCTGCAGCGCAAAGTCGTCAAAAGAGTTACGCGGATACCAGAAGGAGAGAATTGTCTTTCGAACAAGGTGATTGAGTTTATCTTAAGGTCTCTCCCATGAAAGGAGTTAAGCGTTTTGGGAAGAAGAGAAAGCTGGATCCGAGATATGTTGGACCTTTTCAGATTTTGGAGAAGGTAGGGTCCGTCGCTTACAGAGTTGCTTTGCCAGAATATTTTGGAGATATACACAATGTCTTCCATGTATCGTCTTTAAAGAAGAGTTTTGGACAACAAGAGCCACGCTTTGTTGACCCAGGGAATATTCAGTTGCAACCGGACCTGACTTATGAGGCTGTTCCATCGCAGATCATGGATTGGAAGGAGCAACAGTTAAGGTCTAAAACGATATATCTGGTTAAGGTGGCCTGGGAGATCCGTTAGCTCAAGATTTCTCCTGGGAGCGAGTAGTGACATGAGGGAGCAGTACCCCTACTTGTTCGAGTGATGACGGTACATTTCTTAATCTTGGTTGCAGTTGGTTTTATGTGGAACTGTATGGCTTGTTTCAAGTTGGTGTTCGGTCCTGTAAATTTCGAGGACGAAATTTGTTTTAAGGGGGGGAGGATGTGATGACCCGATTTTATGTGTATTTTCACTGAAGGAATATTTTAATTTAATTAAATATTTTATAGTGCTTTTATTTTAAATTATCGGGTTTTAAATGGATTTTATTGGCGGTTGAATTTAAATTGCTGTTTAATTGTTTTTGGCTTGTTTTTTATTTTAAAAATTTAATAGTTGGTTTTTACTAGTTATTTATTTTATTTTAGCTTAACGATGTGTTAAAAATATTTTCTTGGTGTTTATTTATTTATTTGATGTAGTGTTTAATTTATTTTAAATCGTTTTATGTTTTTATATCGTTTTCGGCTGATCAGTCTTTGGACTTCCGATGTGAGGACTGGACCTCATTTGTTTTCTTCCATCTTTTCTTTTCCTTTTCTTTTTCTTTTCTCCTTTTTCTTTTTTCCCTTTTTTCTTTTTTCCTCTCCTCTCCCGTTCGGACCCCTCTCTCCCACGCCTCTCTCTTTCTCTCTCTCTCCTCACCCACGCGACAACCGTCCAGCACCCAGGCCCACCGTTCGCCGGCGACGTGGCCGGCACTGCCCCTACCGGTCGACTCCCCTCCAGCCGGTGACCACCCCCTCCGATTTCCAGCCCCAACCGGCCGGCCGTTTGGCCGGAATACCCCCAGCAAGCAGCACGGCTTTTGGCTCGATCCGCCGCCGTCGCTCCACCTCCAGCCACCACCTCTTCACCACTTCATCACCGACTCCTTGCCGTCCTAACCCACCCATCCCCGGCCTCAAACGGTCACCGGAGCGGCTCCCACGAGCTCAACTCCGATTTGCCCTTTTTTCGCTTCTACCGGCGTTTTCGCCGCCACCCACGGCCAAAACTCACTTCCACTAGCTTCATAAACATCCCTAGACCATTCCCTATCAATTTGGTGTCTTGGTTTGTCCCCGGTCAAAAGTGAGTATTTTGCGACCCACGGGAACAGTGCATTTGCACTGTTACGTAGCTTTCGCATCGCCGTTTGCTTCACGCCGAAACTTCTAAAAATCTTATATAGCGCTGTAAGTATTTTCCAAACTCTACTTTTAGATTTAAATATATTTTGCTCATACAATATTTTATTTGGTTGGTTGGCTGATTCCGGACTGAGTCCGAGGAGTTCGGGGGTCGGGTGGATGGAGGACGGAGTTGCTTGATTTGTTGTGCTATGGTTGATTTTATTTGTCGAGCATTGAAATTGGCATTTACATGATGCATGCACTTGTATTTTATTTTATTGGAAAAATCATGTTTTATTGGCGTAAATGATTTTTGGGAGTGTGCGTATCACGAGCCCAAGCCGGGATGGGTTATTATCTCGGTGGAGCTCCTCTGGTCACTCGGGAGTGGATAATACTGAGTGACATCCCCTGGGTTGTCGCCGGGCGACGACCGGATCGCACGATACGGTAACGCTGTCGTGTCGACTCCGTGGTCCTTTTAGTGGCGGGGACTAGAGGATGGCCTGGCCAGGTACGCGCGAGTTGGAGGCGCGAGTCTGGGCATCGCTCGTGTAGGTGTCACACGCGTAGACGTTACCTGCGGTGTGGCACAGAGCCAGAGTGTGCGGATGATCCCTAGGGGAGATCATGGTGCATGCATAATTGGTTGGTTTTCATGGTTTTCGGATATGGGCCATTTTCTGGGAAAATGGCGATGGTCTTGTGATCCATTTTCGGGGAAAATGGTGGTTTGGGCCATTATCTGGGATAATGGCGAGGCTTGGTTTTTAAGGTTATGTTTTTAAGCCAAATGGGTTTTTGGCGTGCGTGGAAAATATGATTTATGAGTTTTGGAGCATTGACATTCATTCATACTTGTTGTTTGAGTTTAATATGTTTTTATCTAGTGGTGTTTGGATTTTACTTACCTGCGGTACCATTTTTGGTACCGTAGATTTTTGGTGCAGAGTTCGAGGAGGAGGAGGAGGCTGAGCCCGAGGATGCGGCTCCGCCGGAGTTCTGAGTTGAAGTTCATGTTTCGTAGTTGGTTTTGAAACGATATTTATATCTTGTAATATTTTATTATGTACCTTTGAACCGTTTTGTATTTTATTTAAGAAAAAAATTCAGGTACTTAATTTTATGACTTTGCTATCTGCTGCGTTTTTCCTTGTGCACACGTGCCGCTTGCACACACTTGGCACTCGTCGATAGGGTGGTGACCCGTGTTGTCATCATCCGGACGTCTCAATTTCCTCGTGTTGGTACGTGGGGATTTGGGGGCGTCACAATGCCAACCTGGCATCGTGGGGATGGAGAGTCCTCGAATCTAGGCACATCCACTACGCCATTTCCTTCCGTAGCCCAAGTCTTTGAGCCCTGCCCAAGGGGTCCCTAAACAGCTGCTGGGGAGTAGGATGTCTCTTGGAGTTCAAATGTGGTCAGCATGCACTTCTTAGGCGCTCTTCTAGACAGGGTACCTCGCCAAACTCAAGTGGTGGTGTAGCCCCTAGAACTAAATGTTGAGATGTCTCCTTCCTCGGCTTCCACAGTTCAATGCTTGGTCGAGACCTTTGTGTTTGATGATGCCTCGGGCCATCTTAGGGTGGACTGGAGACCTGTCAATGAGTGCACGTCTATTTGTAGGTCTCCCGGCCCTGACATTGCTGCTAGTGGTGTTCCGTTCGTTGCCACCGTTGTTGGCCTTGACATTACTGCTGGTGGTGTTTCGTCGGTGTAACCAATAGTAGTCAATTGGCAACCAAGCATGGCGTTCCTACCCCACAGAATCCTGGAGGGGCCACAGCAGGTGAACCTTCTACCCTAACCTTACTGAGCCAAAGGAAGACTATGACATCAACGGGGAGTCCGAAGGAGGCAGATCAAAGTAACCTTGGGGATGAGAATAGGGTACTCATAGAGGTCCTTTCTCTTTCTTCCTTTTCTAACATTGGGATCCGTAGGGAGTTAGGAGGTCCACTGAGCACGTAGTGAGTGGCCAAGAGGTTATAGAGAGAGAGAACCTGGGTCTCTAGTCACTGGTGGAGTGGGTGAGGGAGGAGAGGAGCTGTTTGAAGGTGAAGCTGGCCATGGCTATAGAGTGGGCCGTGAAAGTGCAGAAGTGGCTGGCAAGCTTCAGAAGCTGCAGGATTTGCTTCATGCGCAAACTGAAGAGTTAAGGGGTCTCCAGGATTTCGAAGCCCATCGACTCAGACTGCTAGAGGAGGAGCGCTCAACCTTGTCTACTAGTATGGAGGACTAGGGGGCGTTGTTTTCTATAGCCAAGAGGATTTCTGCCCAAGACATGGGGGCAGCCCACAAAAGGATTTCCACCCAATACATGGTTATCCGGGATCTATGGAGTGACTTGTTGCAGGTGCAAGAGGTCGCCATGAGGTTGAGCCAGCAACTGGGGAAGGCTCTTTATGTCTGTGATGAAGCCTGGTCCCATGAGTATGTGGAGGGCCTCAAGAGGATTTCGGGGCGCTAGAGATGCACTTGCAGCAATTGAGTTCAGAGACCTTAAGCATGACATGGCTGCCCTCAACCATGCTGGCGAGATAGGATGGGAGCTAATCCCAGATGCCTTCTACCCAAAGGATGATGATCCCCTCGAGCTCCCTCCCAGAGATGATGCCAGTGTCGACTCAGAGGGAGGGAGCTTGAAGGAGGTCAGGGTTGACCCCGCTGAGCCTAGACAAGGGTTGGGCTCTGCCAAGATAGGCCCCACTGACTCTAGGGAAGATCGCAGAGCTTTCCAGTCTTGACTTTGCTTGGTGCTATCATCTTTTTCTTTTATTTTTGTAGCTTTTTACTCTGGGTTTATGCCCATAAGGATTATGGATTCCATGTGTCCCTTTACTCTCGTATGCTCTCTTAATTTAATACCATATTTCCTTTATGCCCTGATTGTCTCACAATATTCATGCTTCTTCTTCTTTTTTCTTTTTCTTATTTTTTCATATGTCCATCTATCTACTATAGGCCCTCCTCCTTCTATGGGGATGCCTCGTGTTCTTTCCTCTTTGGTTCTTTCACCGCAAGCTGTCTTTTAGTCTTCCCATGAGAACAGACTGGTGGTCGATGTGTCGTTTGTGATTCTGTGATGATCAGCAGTTGGCCATTTAATGCACGCCCATCGGTCTCTTTGTATTTATGGCATTGGATAATGCCCTACGTTCATCATGGGATTTGTGTGAGGCTCTTCATGAGATTTGCGCCAGATTTGATAGGGCCCTCAGTGTACAGGTTCCTTGAACTTATGAAAGTGAACCATTGCTGTGACGCCCCCAAATTCCGCTTGGGATTGAACGGACATTTGAAGCGTCGAGACATGCAACACAAGGTTACCTGCCCCCGTTCATGACATATAAGATGCAATGTTCCTAACATGCATCTAGCATTATGCAATATTCGCAGCGGATAATTTTTTTCTTTAGCAATACTATGCACCAAACTAAAAACTTCTCTGCTACGCCATCCAACCCTTCGTGACACGCCATCCGGTGTATCACGACCTAGTACAGAGTACACTCACGTGAACTCTCTTCCATTCACACTACAAAACCCATCACTGCGATACACGTCTCACGGTGCATCGCTACGCGACACGGAGTACGCGCTACGCGTACTTCCTTCGCTACAACACTCATCAACACGATGCACATCACACGATGCATCGCCATACAACACGGAGTACACTACATGCGTACTCCCTTCCTTCTACGACACACATCACTACAGCGCACGTCGCGCGGCGCGTCGCTGCATTACACAGAATACGCTACACGCGTATTCTCTTCACACAACCCGCTGTATCACATCTACGGCATCCATCTCACGCCTATACTTCACAGCACAGTCCACAAAATACACAATCAAACTCAACACTTCACAACCACACTTCGCTTCACAACTACGCAACGAACTCCACAAATACAACTACACAATCCACAAACCAACCAACTAACTATTTTAAACGTAAAATAACTAGAGATAGAAGGTTATACCATCGACGGGATAACCCGTGCGTCGCTCGTTGTTCGTCACGAACATGCGTCGGAGGAACGTACGTGGCGGCGTACGGTGGCTGTCCACCACATAAAGTGGTAGTTTGGGCTTGAGAAAGGCTAGGCGTGGCCTTGGAAGGTTCATGGTCCCTTGTGATGGTCAAAGGTGGCGGAGCATGGCGGCGTCACGCCGTGAACAGTAAATCCGAACGGTGAGCGGAAACGCGAGGTAGCGAAATTTCATAGAACTTCATGGCAAGCTAGGGATAGGTAGATGAACATGTGGTGGAGCTGTGGTAGTGAGGTGGTGGTCGGACGGTGGCTAACTGTGATGACCCGCTTTTATGTGTATTTTCACTGAAGGAATATTTTAATTTAATTAAATATTTTATAGTGCTTTTATTTTAATTTATCGAGTTTTAAATGGATTTTATTGGCTGTTGGATTTAAATTGTGATTTAATTTATTTTGGCTTGTTTTTGGTTTTAAAAATTTAAATAGTTGGTTTTTACTAGTTATTTATTTTATTTTAGCTTATTGATGTGTTTAAAATATTTTCTTGGTGTTTATTTATTTATTTGATGTAGTGTTTAAATTATTTTAATCGTTTTATGTTTTTATATCGTTTTCAGCTGATCAGTCTTTGGACTTCCGACGTGAGGACTGGACCTCATTGTTTTCTTCCATCTTTTCTTTTCCTCTTCTTTTTCTTTTTCTTTTTCTTTTTTCTTTTTTCCTTTTTCTTTTTCTTTTTTCCTCTCCTCTCTCCCGCTCGGTCTCTCTCTCCCCGCGTCTCTCTTTCTCTCTCTCTCCTCACCCACGCCGAAGCCATCCACCACCCAGGCCCGCCGTTCGCCGGCGTCGTGGCCGGCACCGCCCCTACCGGTCGACTCCCCTCCGGCCGGTGATCACCCCCTCCGATTCCCAGCCCCAACCGGCCGGCCGTTTGGCCGGAAAACGCCCAACAAGCCGCACGGCTTTTGGCTCGATCCGCCGCCGTCGCTCCACCTCCGGCCACCACCTCTTCACCACTTCATCCCCTACTCCTTGCCGCCTAACCCACCCATCCCCGGCCTCAAACGGTCACCGGAGCGGCTCCCACGAGCTCAACTCCGATTTGCCCTTTTTCGCTTCTACCGGCGTTTTCGCCGCCACCCACGGCCAAAACTCACTTCCACTAGCTTCATAAACATCCCTAGACCATTCCCTATCAATTTGGTGTCTTGGTTTGTCCCCGGTCAAAAGTGGGTATTTTGCGACCCACGGGAACAGTGCATTTGCACTGTTACGTTGCTTTCGCATCGCCGTTTGCTTCGCGCCGAACCTTCTAAAAATCCTATATAGCGCTGTAAGTATTTTCCAAACTCTACTTTTAGATTTAAATGTATTTTACTCTTGCAATAATTTAATTGGTTGGTTCGCTGATTCCGGACTGAGTCCGAGGAGTTCGGGGGTCGGATGGATGGAGGACGGAGTTGCTTGATTTGTTGTGCTATGGTTGATTTTATTTGTCGAGCATTGAAATTGGCATTTACATGATGCATGCACTTGTATTTTATTTTAATTGATAAAATCCTGTTTTATTGGCGTAAATGGTTTTTGGGAGTGTGCGTATCACGAGCCCAAGCCGGGATGGGTTATTATCTCGGTGGAGCTCCTCTGGTCACTCGGGAGTGGATAATACTGAGTGACATCCCCTGGGTTGTCGCCGGGCGACGACCGGATCGCACGATACGGTAACGCTGTCGTGTCGACTCCGTGGTCCTTTTAGTGGCGGGGACTAGAGGATGGCCTGGCCAGGTACGCGCGAGGTGGAGGCGCGAGTCTGGGCATCACTCGTGTAGGTGTCACACGCGTAGACGTTACCTGCGGTGTGGCACAGAGCCAGAGTGTGCGGATGATCCCTAGGGGAGATCATGGTGCATGCATAATCGGTTGGTTTTTATGGTTTTCGGATACGGGCCATTTTCTGGGAAAATGGCGATGGTCTTGTGATCCATTTTCTGGGAAAATGGTGGTTTGGGCCATTATCTGGGATAATGGCGAGGCTTGATTTTAAAGGTTATGTTTTTAAGCCAAATGGGTTTTTGGCGTGCGTGGAAATATGGTTTGTGAGTTTTGGTGCATTGGCATTTATTCATGCATATTGTTTGAGTTTAATATGTTTTTATCTAGTGGTGTTTTGGATTTTACTTACCTGCGGCACCATTTTTGGTACCGTAGATTTTGATGCAGTGTTCGAGGAGGAGGAGGAGGCTGAGCCCGAGGATGCGGCTCCGCCGGAGATCTGAGTTGGAGTTTATGCTTTGTATTTGGTTTTGAAACAATATTTATGTCTTGTAATATTTTATTATGTACCTTTGAATCGCTTTGTATTTTATTTAAGAAAAAATTCTGGTACTTAATTTTTATGACTTTGCTATCCGCTGCGTTTTCTTGTGCACATGTGTCGCTTGCACACACTTGGCACTCGTCGATAGGATGGTGACCCGGTTGTCACCATCCGGACGTCTCGAATTTCCCCGTGTTGGACGTGGGGATTTGGGGGCGTCACACTAACGGCGGCGGATCGGCCGTTTGAATCCATTTTCGGCCTTGGAGAGTGTAGGAGAGTGAGGGCTCTACGAAGCTCCGTTGGTCATGAAATTTCTTGGAGGAGGTTCATGAGGATGAGAGGAACAAGATGGTGGTGGTGAAACACCACGGGTGGCCGTGTACGGCGGCGCACGGTGGTGAAACCGAACATGTAATTTTGAGAAACCCATATGAAAAAAGTGAGAGTTTGGGAAAAAGAAAGACATGGGGAGGAAGCCCTTGATGAGGTGAGTCCAATGGTGGTGCTTGGTGGTTGATTTGGCCGTGTATGGTGGTCCAAAAATGAGAAAAACCCCTAGAGACCCATATCTTTGAAGGGAGAAAGAGAGAGAGTGAGAAGTCGGTTTAGTACACCACCGGCGTGGTTGGACTCGCCGGAGGGAGAGGAAGAGGCCGGAGTGGGAGGTGGAGTTTGCTTCTCCATTCCGTCGGCCAAGAGAGAGAGAGGGAGAGAAAAAGAAAAAAAAGAAAAAAAGAAAAAGTGAAGAGAAAAAAGGTAGGGCCAGAGTATATCGCTTCAAATCTACATTTCGGGATCCTCAAATAAACCAACAGTGAGTTAAAACACTGATTAAAAACGCGTAAATGTTTTATTTTAAATAAAACACTACGATGAATTAAGGTAGAATATTATTTTATAAACTAAAATTTATAAAATAATATTTCCTCATCATTATATAAAAATGATAAAGTACCGTTAATTAATCGAAGATGATAAAATCATTTAAATTAATAAAACACTTAATTACTACACTGAGAAGAATTAAGATAGAATATTATTTTATAAACTAAGGTTTATAAAATAATATTTTCTTCATCATTATATAAAATGATAAAGTATCATTAATTAATCAAAGTGCATAAAACACTTAAATTTAAATAAGAATTTTCAACGTAAAATTAAACCTCTTAATATCTTAAAACAATTAAAA